>SNQJ01S0001761.1:4131-62547 GCA_010110895.2 Picea sitchensis
TGCATGTAAGGAAATTGACAGAAGATAATAAAGAAGACAAAGAGTTGGTGGAAGTAGCCCCACACTGGGGTGAACCACACATATCTTGTGTTATGGTTGCTTTGTGCATTATGGTTGTATGTTAGTGATGTTATTTATGCTTAGTTTCGATATATTTATGTATGATTCATATGGTATACTAGCTTAGTTCTTAGTAATGTAAATGAATGCTTAGATGTGTTAGATCTGGTTGAATACTACATTGCTTTGTAATTAGGGTTTGGATATGGGATGTGAATAAGGGTTAATTATTGATGAATGTTAACTATTGAGTTCTTTTTTAAGTGGTGTAATCACATATCTTTGTCCCATCTAGGTTGCAGACATTTGAGTCCTGCAACCACCCCAACCTCTACCTCGGGTGAGACTTCATTTATTTCACAAGTGTTGTCAGAAGGGCGAGTAGTTCGGGTTTTTTTGGTGCATTGTTGAAGAATTGAAACTCGGGTCTACCACTGTGCCAACAAATAGTTCCGTTGTCGGGGCCTAAAACTATGATTGATGGAAACTGAAGAAAAGAAATATCTGTGCATATATCTATTTCTTTAGTGCGCAACATTGACTTACAAATATCTGTGTTGAGAAGAGAATTATGATCTGAAGAAAAGAGGTAAGATATTGAATATTTGTTCTCTGAGAAAGGTAAGATAAATGAAATTTTTTGTTTCAAAATAATGGATCTAGGTATGTTTGATAAATTTTGTCCTAATCTAAAAACTAGGGCACAATTAGAAGATAGAATATTTGATATGAATAGGTCTGATAGAAATAATGAAATGTATGTCATCCCTATGCATAGAAAGAATGTTTGGACTAACAAATGGATGTAGGATCCTAGAAAGAATTGTTTGCAGGTTAGTTATTGTGATACTAGTGCGTAGTACAGGAAATGTTCGGGATCATTTAAGAGAAAGAGAGGATTAACCCTTTGTTACAGTGGCAAAAGATCGGGACATGTTGTTAAGGAATTACATGGTATTAAACCTAGTTGTCTTTGTTGTAAATATATGGACCATTAAATTTTGGATTGTCCTAGAGTGATTGCTAAAGTTGAAAAGATGAATATGAAACAAGAAAACTATGAGACAGGCCAAGAAAGTAAGGATATGATAGAACCCCAGAAAGAATCATAGACTGTATTACTACAGATGAAAGAAACCTTGAATGACCACAAAAATATCAACTTATCAGGGGTATTAAAAGAGAAAGAGTACATAAAATCAAGAATAGGAGACTTCGTCATAGACTGTGTCCTGTATGAGGAAACAGAGACGAATATCATGACAGAAAGAACTTGGGAAATTTTGTGAAAGCCTATTATGGTTCCTTCATTGGGAGGAATAGGATTATTTAGAGAAAAGATGATAACCCTATGTGGAAGAATTACCTAGACATCTATGAGTGCTCATAGATCTTTGACAAAAGAAAAATTTGAGATTGTGAAGTTTGTTGAGAACATCCCCCCATTTGCTATGTTGCTAGGAAAAACCTGGATTGAGAAAGATCAGATACGAAGGAAACAAGAAGAAGAGGATCTAGAACAGAAAAAGCAAGAACTAATGTATTTCATGGCTAGGATAATAACGCACGTACTGGAAGAACAAGAGAACCAGTCGAAGCTACTAAAGACCAAAGATATGAATGTCAAAGTTGAAAGGACACAGGAATATTGGAGACACATGTCTAAACAAAAGAGTAGAGCACCTACCCCAGAAAGAGAAGAAGTATTACCTTTGAATCTTATGAAAGACCCCCCACAGTGCGAAGTTATCATGCCAAGAGGAGATAAGAATGATAATGGAAAGAGGAAACCAGTAATTCAGATCACAGGAAAGAAGACCAGAAAGCTCATTAAGAAGAGGGAAAATTTATAAAAATTGCAACAAGCTCCAGAAAGAACTTTGCAGAAGGAAGGTTTCCATAATTTGAACTTCGTCGGAACATCGGCACAACACAGATTGACACTTCTCCATGGCAGAGCAATATGACCATTGGATGCATTACGACCATTCGATCGATGCTCCCGAACTGTTAGGAAAGCAACCGAAAGTTCGCCATTCGACCGTTGGGACCATGCCATAAGAGATGGAATTGCATTGAATAAGGCTTTGCGACTCGTTGAAAGAAACCATTACGGTGTTATCTATTTATCCCATCAAGTGTTTCACTGATAACACTTTTGTCAATTGTGATTATCCGATCCCAAGAGAACTAGTTGATTTTGCACAGTAATCATTGAGACCTTGCCATCCATTCTGTTATAGTGAGTATTGTTCATTAAATTGAGATATCAGATCTCGAGTGTGCATGTCGGATGAAATTAGTGCATCATAAAAAAATTCGAAGAGATTCTAATAGACCTCATGGCCGAGAAGGTGATGTCTGTAGGCATCCAAGCCTCATCGTTGTGAGGAGTGCAAGTCTCCCCATCGACTGCTCGTGGATCTGGACCATCCCGAGTTGCGACTGAGAAAAGAACCAAACATCGTGATGACTTGGCGAATGCGAAGCTAATTCCATCCATCCTACCCAACTACATCCCACCCCTGGCCGGTGTGGTGAGCCATGAAAGTGTCCCGTGGGACTTGGACTACACAGTCATCACTATGTACCTTCTGAAGGGAATACAAGCAATCAGACCACAATTGGAGATGATTCCAACCTTGAAGATTAGTGACTATAAACTAGGAGACCGCAAGAGATATGGCATGCTCACACCTCACAAATATTTGACCAAAACCAAGGGGACGAAGTCGAAGATCATCCCCTAGTTGTGGACCATGGACATCGTGAGGTCCATTGTTTTGAACATGATGAAGATACCACATTTTTTAAGGCACCAGGAGGTTAATGTGTGCATTAAGCTCCTGTTTTCGTGATTCCATGGCCGATATCTATGGTTATACATACGTATCACCGTCAATGTGGAGTTGATCCATAGGATCACTATATTGAGCATGTAGGGACCATTCCCGCAAGACGTTTATCCAGGGAAGGCTATAGACCACGCCCTGGCACAGAAGATCAAAGACACCTACGACGATGTAGAGAAAGGGACACGATGCTACAAGTTAGGATCCATTTAGAATGACGCAATGTGCCTTTCTTGCCAGTTGTTATCTGTAAGCTAGTAATAAAGAACAGACACACGCAGGTCACAGGGTTTTTTGTCGACGTCGCGGGAACCTAGAAGAAATCACTAAGGAATGGCCTGCATAGTTCCTTATACCATTCAACCAAGCAACATTTTCCGAGCCCCACCTCACTGGAAGTCCGATGGTTAGTCATGAAGAGTATGATGCATCGAGCTGTAGAAGGAAGAAAAATAAATAAGATGTACATGAAATACATAGCACATCAGAAGAGACTGCATAATATTCACCTAGCAGAGGAGGAGATGATGAAGTGGACAAAGAAGAAAAAGAAGGGGAAGAAGACAAGCAAAATCAAGGCGAAGTAAAATCGGCTAGGAACCCCCTTGAAGAGGTAGAGAAATACAAGAAAAGAAAGGTTTCCCACACGAAACCTACATCACAGAAGAAGTCCAAAGAAAGTAAGTCGAAGCTACAGATTGTACTCATGGTTGATGATTTCGACTTCATTATCGCAGTTGTATCAGATTCCTCGGAATATATTTTGTAGAGAAATGAAGCCAAACAAGAAGCCATGTATGATAGAATTGAGACAGAGCTAAGAGGTGTACATCAAGCCCTTCACTCTAGTCGCGCAGTTCCCATTGTGCCCCCACCACCAAAAGAACCTAATTTGGGAGATGAGACTGCCCAACTTCGCAGAATAACTGACGTGACCAAAGCTCGCCTTCATTGCATGCAAGAATAAAAAGAACATACCATAATGGCCCTGAAGAATGCACAATAGGAAATCATATAGAAATGTTGAGTTGCGTAGCAGGATAAGGACGACCTCCAAACCAAGTTCGAAGAAAATAAAGAGAAAATCCAGTAGGACAAAGAGCAGGTTAGAGTTAAAGAAGCAGTCAACAGAGAAATTCACTCTGTGACAAGCTTGGACAAGAAGGAAGAAGACCTAGTAGTAAATAAATTTGTTAATCTTGTTGAATCCATTCAACAACTTCAACAGAGGGTCGCTTAGTTAGAGCTACAAATAGTGCCAAGCACTCCACAGGAAGTGAGAGACTAGAGAGAAGAAACTTCCCAGAGCACAGTTGAAAGGATCAAAGCATTAGTTGTGGAATGTAAACAACTAAGCAGTTGCAGTGCTTAGAATTATGAGCGCCTTACTCAGGACCCTGAACTGAAGACGCTGGAGTCGTAGCTCCAGGAAGAAAAGAAGCAAACGAAAATAGTACAAGTGCAGTTGAAACTCCTATAAACAGTTGAGAGGATGAAAATATCCCAAGAACACCGCACGGCTCAACAATAGGTGCATGCCATCCAAAGCAAATTCATGGAAGTGACTCAGAAGCTCCAGCCAGTCGAAGATGCAACTTGCCTACTTTTTGAGGAGATTGAATGTCGAGGAGCAGAGCTAGAATAAGTAGTCACTTCAGTAGAACAGTTCTTATAAGGACCTATGAATGAGGTGGTTATTCAAGAGTTCGTCGAGCAAGAGGCCTTGGTGCAACAACAAGTTGAAGCAGCTCGAGCCAAGCTTGAGGCGTTTGAGGAAAAATTAACCAAACTAGAGTGACTCGGGACGAGTCACAGGTGAGTGTTGGGGGCCTGTTGGCCCTTAATTAAGTTTTGGATATCCTTGGTCATGTTTGACCTCTTTTGGGGTTTCGACAGGCTAGTCGAAGGCAGAGCGAAAATCGAAGCAGAGATCACGGGATCTTGGCCCCTTTTTAGGGAAGCTTTTGGGATTAGGGTTTATGTAATGGGTATGGGATGTCAACCCATGGGTTTATCCATGTCGTGGCCCATTTTTTAATGTATAAATAGATATCTAGGCAATGTAGGAAGAGGCCAATGTGCTAAGTGTGAACCGTTGTGGATGCTTTGTGCATGCGATGTGTTAAGAACTTGTAGAGCTAAGTGCATGTGATTGTAAGAAACTTGTGTATAGATAGTAAGAAGGCTTTGTTCTTAAACCTAGCTCGGGGAAGGAGGATCTGGCGAGGTGTGCACAGATTTCCTGTCTTATGCGGAGAGGGTTCCAAGGCTTTGTGCATGTAAGAAGATTGACAGAAGATAATAAAGAAGACGAAGAGTTGATGGACGTAGCCCCAAACTAGAGTGAACCATATATATCCTGTGTTATGGTTGCTTTGTGCATTATGGTTATATGTTAGTGATGTGATTTATGCTTAGTTTCGATATCTTTATGTTTGATGCATCTGGTATACTAGCTTAGTGCTTAGTAATGTGAATGAATGCTAGATCTGATCTCTTTATATATGCTAAGTTCTTAGATGTGCTAGATCTTGTTGAATACTACATTACTCTGTAATTAGGGTTTTTTAGAGTTTACATATAAAATTTCACATGATTTCGACTTTGGCTACTTTAGTTATGACAAAAATAATATTTTGACTTTATTTTTTAACATTTTTCTTTTATTGATGTARCATCWTGTTAACATAATATGACACATGRYTGTTACTATGATAATAATGTCCATGTATCATCCTTTAACAATACCRTATCATCTCTCTAACATCCTTACCATAGCATATTAGATCTCCATGGTCCCTTTGTTCTTTCTCTCCTTTAGTTTATAAACTTCATTATTATTATGAATTTATAATGAGCCACTTATAGCTCTCTATCCTTTTATCCATCTCTCTATCCTTTTTATCCTCCACTTGGCATGATCTCTTCGATTAACGTGATGGGATCCCACTTTTGCGGGAGGCTCTTAAAACATAAATCCAAAATAATAGGTGACAGTCAAGATTAATAAAGAATATTTGAACAAATGCAATTTGTTTGTCTCAGTTATCTAGACAATGACAATGATTTAATTACGATCTCCGGTCCATGATTTGGAAGGCCTGTTAGTGGTTTCTCATCATGTAGCTTCATTAGTTTCCTTCTTTTCATATTTCCAGCAAAGCGTGCATCCTTGGCCGTCCTCGTCTGGTTATATACACTATATCTCGTATTTCTTGTCCGTCTCTGTTTTCTAATTCTACGTCTCGGAGTTGCTCCTTTGAACAATTGGATTCAAGGATTATTAATCTGGTTAAACTGGACACGAACCTCCACCGGAAGACCTGTAGTTTTTACACTGAGATGGCCCCGATGGAGGTACGGAACCCTTTGGAAGCGATTCGAACAACCCATTCTTCATCTCAATATTGTTATTATTTTCCACTTGATCTCCCTCAAATATGAACTTCAATTTCAGCGGCCTGCTAGCTGAACCTTCACTAACCATCGTGACCACCATAATCAGGGCAATCAATATTACCAGTCGCGCTGCCATTCTCATATCCATATCGCTGCAACGTATACAATTCTTCTCTTCACAGTCCTCACTATTGATGGCACTAATATCAATATCAATAACGATATGGCACTATTGATATCAATATCAATATCAATATCAATATCAATAACGATATGGCACTATTGATGGCACTTATAACGATATGGTACTATTGATGGCACTATTGATGGCACTTATAACGATATCAATAACGATATGGCACTATTGATGGCACTAATTCTTCTCTTCACAGTCCTCACTATTGATGGCACTTATAACGATATCAATATCAATAACGATATGGCACTAATATCAATATCAGAGGAGGAATAACGATAATATTTAGATGCAAATATATATATATAGGAAGTCCTCACGCGGAGAGGAGGGGAGCTGAGAACAGAGGAACCGTGGCATATTGTGTTTGACATATTCAATAAAATGGAGTGGACTTACAAAGCCATCCTAAATGAATCCTGTTCTATTAGCCTAAGTTTTCTGCACACCTCCCGCTAGTAAATTTTGACTTTGAAATTAATTTCATCGAGAAAGCTTTGGCTCTGATCGGAAAACACCCTCATCGACTGAGATAAATCATCTGTTGGTCAATTCTTTAAAGTCCGACTCCTCCAGACGTTGAACCAGTCAAAACACGGTTCATTTGTCGAATACATTTATAAATTTAACAAAAAATGATATTAAAATAGATTGAATCATCAATGAACTTTGAGACTTTTATATTTAGTTAGGATATATTTATTTTAATAAAAGGAAGTGTTATTTTTTTTTTTTGTATGGAAACTTTTGAGTTGTTTAACTGATCTCAGTTTTGTTTTTTTAGTTTGAATTTGGTTTGAATTTGGAACCTTCAATGAATCCACAGGTACTTTATGAAAACCCGCCTGCGCAACTTAACACCAGGCGCAAGCGTGACATCTCCATGCGACCACAACCTTGTCTTAGTGCAAGGGCCCTTCGTGACTCGCGATCTTCTGAGTTCGTGACTCGAAGACCCTTGACTCCTCTTTCTCCAAACGCCGATACCCGAGATGCAATACTGGTATGGCTCCTCCTTGTTAGCGCCTTCCACACATAACCATCGGTTAGGGATAAGTGCTATCACTACTCGCAACTCGCGACTTCACAAGTTGGAGTGTTGAGCCCTCGTGCTCCTCCTTTGCGAAACCCCAAAATGCGAAAGGTCAGCGATGGGTTGGCTCCTTCCAAGGTGACGTGTGTCCACCACCTATCACCTGCTTCCACCTTTCTCTGGGAATTTGTTGTTACTCTACCTGTCAACCACGCAATCCCCACCTAACAGATGTGCCATGTGTTCACAGGAGCCCTCGGCGCTCGACACTTCGCGACTTCTGCAATCAAAAAGAAATCATTTCAACCCCGAACCCCCAATATGCGATACCATGTGGAGGTTGTGGTCCAACGGTTCCCCGTGGCTTGGATCCAACAGCCTGGATCTCCTTCCCTACTCCTCGCAACTCAAGACTTCGTGAAAACAAGAATCTGGTCTAGCCTCCAAACTCACGAACCCTGAATTCATGAAATGATCCAAAGACGTGGGTTGAAATGAGATCAACGACTCATATTGAACCACGATCGATGGTTCACGTTGATTCTTGATATTACTGTGGTGAGTTTGTCCAACTCCTAACCTCCTTATAGCTCCACTTGATCCTACGGTCCTCACGATTTCACGAGCTCTCCACGGAGAATTATGACCACCTGATTCACTCCTCAATGTATTCTACCCAACGAGTGAGTGTTCTCTCTCCTGAACTTAATTTGTATGCAACGGTTTCAATCTTTGTCTCCCTTTGAACACTTCAAAGGTGTTATCTGTCGTAAGCTTTCGCTTGCAAACTCAAGTCTCCAAGATAAATCTTGCTCACACTCCTTGCGATATCTTCCAAATAACCTCTTGTTATTTGAGTCTTCGACCCTGTGCACTCTTTGCAACAGTAGTCCTTCAACCTTCACCTTAGTTGGTAAGTTATAAGGCTTTAACCAACCTGTGCACATCTTGCACGACTCTCTGCCTCACCTGCACTTCTGCTAGTTATGAGAACAATGATATCTCTCTTGAGCTTTCTGAGATAAAACTCAGATCTTCGTCAACGCACACCTTGCGGACGTTCACTGCACTCTTTGCAGGAATTCTCAGGAAGAGAAACAATTGAAACTCATTCTTCTAATCTCTCAGACTTCATACACTCAACATGAAATCATACACCCGACACAACATTGAAACAAATGCATAATAGAGAAAATAAAACAACTGTAAACATACCATTTAACAAATGTAAACAATAAGCATCATAGCAACATGAAAATTGAGTCAAAGCTTCATATATTAACTCAAGTGTTCATGTACATGGGTTCTTCTCTATAGCTCTCTGCTATAGCCATCCAGCTTATGAAATCTAAATAATCATAATGTTCCCGTTACAATGATACAAAGGTGAGGGTGCCTATATCTGTTTTCCCTCCTACGCTTCTAAACTGTCTAATCTATTAAATTAAATCTACATACTTGCATTCATTACGCATAAATGCCTCTACAATTGACAGATGAGAGAAACGCTCAAGATATGTTTACAACATCTAGACATAAATGTAAGTACACTTCCCGTAGCTATTACATTAATATCCGCTCATTAATTTTTCAAAATATTTCAAAATGTGCGTTGGTGCTTTTCCAGCTATCTTCCACCTTTATGCTTGCTTGGCTCGCTGCATACCATGCTCCTGCATCATACTCCCTTGCTTGAAAATTTTCATGAACTCCTGTTCATGAGCTCTTGTATGGTCTGTCCATGCCTATGAATTGTTGCTTCATCCTCCCAACTGGAATCTTCAATTGGATGTACAAGAATGGATGATCGACTATGGTAGATTTAAATAAATAATTAAATCTAAATATGAGCGTGTTTCGTGTATTTCTCACTTAAGAGTTTCACACATTCTAAAAACTATAAAATATACCTATAAACCATGATTAAGAGTAGAAATTATAATTCTTTTCATTGATGGTTGAAGGTGATCTATTTATAATATATAATGTAGCTTTTAAGAAACTATAAAATGTACATATAAAGCATAATTAAGACTAGAAATTATAGATTTGTCCTTCAAATTGTTTTTAGTGCAAATTTTTTAGATATGTGCAAAATTTAAGTACTTATGATAAAGAAAATTTTATTTCTATTGTGCAGGTTGGAAGTCTTATGGATGGCCAGAATAGTCATAGGTACTGGCTCAATTTATGATTATGAGTCCATGTTGCTAGTTGATTTAGCAAGGTGACGCAGACCCCCGACCCTCTGGCCGAGATCCGCTCAGGATCGTTCTAAATTCTCCTCGAGCCAAAGCGACTCCTTTGGTTCCCTCCTAGAACCTTCAATGAATCCATAGGTACTTTATGAAAACCCGCCCTGCGCAACTTAACACCAGGCGCAAGCCTGACATCTCCATGCGACCACAACCTTGTCTTAGCGCAAGCTCCCTTCGTGACTCACGATCTTCTGAGTTCGTGAGTCGAAGACCCTTGACTCCTCTTTCTCCAAACGCCGATACCTGAGATGTGATACTGGTATGGCCCCTCCTTGTTAGCACCTTCCACACATAACCATTAGCTAGGGATAAGTGCTATCACTACTCGCAACTCACGACTTCACAAGTTGGAGTGTTGAGCCCTCGTGCTCCTCCTTTGCAAAACCCCAAAATGCTAAAGGCCAGCGATGGGTTGGCTCCTTCCAAGGTGACGTGTGTCCACCACCTATCACCTGCTTCCACCTTTCTCTGGGCATTTTTTGTTACTCCACCTGTCAACCATGCAATCCCCACCTAACAGATGTGCCATGTGTTCGCAGGAGCCCTCGACGCTCGACACTTCCCAACTTCTGCAATCAAAAAGAAATTATTTCAACCCCGAACCCCCAATATGCGATACCATGTGGAGGTTCTGGTCCAACGGTTCCCCGTGGCTTGGATCCAACAGTCTGGATCTCATTCCTTGCTCCTCGCAACTCAGGACTTCGTGAAAACAAGAATTTGGTCTAGCCTCCAAACTCACGAACCCTAAATTCGTGAAATGATCCAAAGACGTGGGTTGAAATGAGATCAACGGCTCATATTGAACCACGATCGATGGTTCACGTTGATTCTTGATATTACGGTGGTGAGTTTGTCCAACTCCTAACCTCCTTATAGCTCCACTTGATCCTACGGTCCTCACAATTTCGCGAGCTCTCCACGGAGAATTATGACCGCCTGATTCACTCCTCAATGACTTCTACCCAACGACTGAGTGTTCTCTCTCCTGAACTTAATTTGTATGCAACGGTTTCAATCTTTGTCTCCCTTGCAAACTCAAGTCTCCAAAAGAAATCCTGCTCGCACTCCTTGCAGTATCTTCCAAATAACCTCTTGTTATTTGAGTCTTCGACCCTGTGCACTCTTTGCAACAGTAGTCCTTCAACCTTCACCTTAGTTGGTAAGTTATAAGGCTTTAACCAACCTGCGCACATCTTGCATGACTCTGTGCCTCACCTGCACTTCTGCTAGTTATGAGAACGATGATATCTCTCTTGAGCTTTCTAAGATAAAACTCAGATCCTCGTCAACGCACACCTTGCGGACGTTCACTGCACTCTTTGCAGGAATTCTCAGGAAGAGAAACAATTGAAACTCATTCTTCTAATCTCTCAGAATTCATACACTCAACATGAAATCATACACCCGACACAACATTGAAACAAATGCATAATAGAGAAAGTGAAACAACTGTAAACATACCATTTAACAAATGTAAACAGTAAGCATCATAGCAACATGAAAATTGAGTCAAAGCTTCATATATTAACTCAAGTGTTCATGTACATGGGTTCTTCTCTATAGCTCTCTGCTACAGCCATCCAACTTATGAAATCTGAATGACCATAATGTTCCCGTTACAATGATACAAAGGTGAGGGTGCCTATATCTGTTTTCCCTCCTACGCTTCTAAACTGTCTAATCTATTAAATTAAATCTACCTACTTGCATTCATTACGCATAAATGCCTCTACAATTGACAGATGAGAGAAACGCTCAAGATATGTTTACAACATCTAGACATAAATGTAAGTGCACTTCCCCTAGCTATTACATTAATATCCTCTCATTAATTTTTCAAAATATTTCAAAATGTGCGTTGGTGCTTTTCGAGCTGTCTTCCACCTTTATGCTTGCCTGGCTCGCTGCATACCATGCTCCTGCATCATACTCCCTTGCTTGAAAATTTTCATGAACTCTTGTTCATGAGATCTTGTATGGTCTGTCCATGCCTATGAATTGTTGCTTCATCCTCCCAACTGGCATCTTCAATTGGATGTCCTTTCCACTTAACCAAGTATTCAAAATACTCTTTCCTCCTAGTCTTTTTTCTAATCCTTTTGTCAATTATGCCTTCCGTCTGTGGCTTTTCAGCTACATGCATTTGTTTTTTCCATTGAACCTCTTTCTGTTCCTCCTCTTCTCCTGCTTGTTCATCTCTATAAGGGTACAAATCTTCAACATTGAATATCGGTGAGATTCCGACCCCATCGAGTAATTCAATCTCATATGCATTTACCCCAAATTTCCTTATGACCTTGCACGGTCCAATCTTTTTCATATTCAGCTTATTATACGTTCCCCTTCAGAACCTCTCCTTCCTCAGATGCACAAGAATTAGATCACCAACTTCAAATTGAAGTTCTCGCCTGTGTTGATCTACTCTTCGCTTGTATTCTTGACTTGAACTCTGCAATCACTCCTTAACTCGGCTATGAAGCTCCTTCATTCCTTCTGCAAAGTCCTCTACACTAGCACTCCTAAATTCAGCTTTCTCTGCATCTTTCATTTCAGAAACTCCCCTTGGTTGCATTCCATATACAACTTGGAATGGACTTTTCCCTATGCTTCTATTGAGTTAATCATTGTAAGATAATTCTGCCTATGGAAAAATGTGATCCCACTAAGTGTGGTGTTTAGCCACTAAGCTCCTCAGCAAATCTCCCAAGCTCCTATTTATGACCTCTATCTGTCCATCCGTCCGAGGATGATATGTTGAGCTAAAAGACAAATTTGTCCCCAGCTTCTTCCATAAGGTCCTCTAGAAATGTCCCATGAACTTGGTATCTCAATCAGAAATGATACTCTTTTGCAAGCCGTGAAGTCTGACGACTTCCTTGAAAAACAGGTTCGCAATATGAGTTGCGTCGTTGGTTTTATGGCATGGTATGAAATGTGCCATTTTTGAAAATCTTTCGACTACCACAAAGATCGAATCAAATCCTCTTTGTGTCCTTGGCAGTCCCAATATGAAATCCATGCTCACTGCATCCCATGGCCTTTTAGGCATGGGTAATGGTTGATAAAGTCCTTCATTTTGCCTCTTTCCTTTCATGTGCTGATAAATTCTACACTTGTCCACAAATTTCTTAACATTTGTTCTCATCCTTGGCCAATAATATGAGCTATTCAACTTTGAGAACATTTTATCATGACCGAAGTGTCCGACCAATCCTCCACTGTGTTTTTCCTTCAGCAAATTCTCCCTCATGGAGCATTTTGGAATACATAACTAATTTCTCTTGAACAATAATCCATCTTGGATAATGTATTCATTACATTGGCTTCTATCCCCAAGAATTGGATTCTCAGATGCCTCAAATGCCTCCTTAAAATCTGGATCATCCCTATACATTTCCCTAAGGTTATCAAAACCCAAAGTCTTGACTCTAAAGTCCTGCATAAACAAACATTTCCTGCTCAAAGCATCAACAACTTTGTTAGTAGTTCCAGAAATATGCTTGTTAACAAAAGTAAAATTTCGCATGAATTCAACCCATTTAGCAATCTTTTGGTTCAACTTCTCCTGTTGAGTCACGAATTGCAAAGCGTGATTATCGTTGTACAAAGCAAACTCCTTGGGAACCAAATAGTGTCTCCATTTCTTCAGTGCTTGTATGACTGTGTAGAATTCCTTGTCATATGTGGAGTACTTAATCTTCGCTTCATTCAGTTTTTCATTGAAGTATGTGATCGACCTATTGTCTTGGATCAAGACCACTCCAATTGCAAATACACTCACATCTAACCTTACTTGGAATGTCTTGCTAAAATCTAGCAAAACCAGAATTGGTTGCTCAGTGATCTTCTTCTTCAGCAGCTTGAAATTATTTTCTGCTTCCTTCATCCAGTGAAAAGATTTATGTCTTTTTTTCACCGTATCCATCATTGGTGCGCTAATTCCACTGAAGTTTCAGATGAATTTCCTATAGAAGCTAGCCAAACTATGGAAACTTCGAACTTCAAACACGTTCTTCGATGATGGCCAATTCTTAATCGCTTTTATCTTTTCCGGATCCATTTTTAATTCATTTGCAGAGATAACAAAACCCAAATAAATGAGTTTTGTCCTCATAAATGATGATTTCTTCATATTGATCAGCAATTTCTCCTGTTGTAATCTCCTCATTACTGCAGCTAGATGCTTTAAGTGTTATTTTTTTGTCTTGCTAAAATTAATATATCGTCAAGATATACAATGAAGAATTTCCCTATGAAATCCTTCAGGACTTCATTCATCAACCTCATGAAAGTACTGGGTGCATTCATTAAGCCAAATGGCATGACAAGACATTCATATAGCCCTTCATTTGTCTTGAATGTTGTCTTCCATTCATCACCTTCTCTCATTCTAATCTGATGATATCCACTTTTTAAATGAATCTTTGAAAAAAAAATTGCTCCACTCAAGCAATCCATCAAGTCGCCCATCCTTGGGAATGGAAATCTGTATCTGATGGTAATCTTATTGATTTCCCTTGAGTCTGTACACATTCTCCAATCTCTGTCTTTCTTTGGGCTGATCACCATTGGAACAATGCATGGACTTAAGCTCTCTCGAATCAATCCTTTGTCTCTTAAGTCCTAGACCTGTCTCTTAACTTCTTCATTTTCCTATGGTGTCAACCGATGTGCTACTTTTTTTGGCAAACTAGCTCCAGGTATAAGATCGATATGATGACTTATACTCCTAATAGGTGGCAATGGACAAGGTAGTTCGTCCACTACTACATCAACAAACTCTCCCAGCAACTCCTAAATTTCTTCTAGTAAATCATCTATTCTCGTACTGTTCAAAACAATTTTGGGTTTCCTGACCACAATAAATTGTGTGTCTTCCTTCTTCTTAACCTCATTAAGAAATTCCTTCCCACTCATGAGAAGTAAAGTGTTGTTCATGTATGTTTTCACCTCTTTATCCTTAATCAACAACAACATGTGAGTCCTACCATTTTTCTCCAGGGTGTACGTGTTCTTTCTCCCATCATGAACTATGTTTCTGTCATATTGCCATGGTCTACCTAGCAATAGATGACAAACATCCATGAGAATGACATCACATACTATTTCATCTTTATATCCTCCTATTTTAAATTCAACTAAACACTGTTTAGTGACATTTACTTGATGTCCTTTTTGTAGCCACGAAACTCTGTATGGGCATGGATGTACAACAGTCTCCATCTCTAGATTTTCTACCATCCCTATAGATATGAGATTTTTTGTGCTACCGCTGTCCACTATGACCTTGCATACCCTATCTTTAGTTTTGCAGGCAATCCTAAACAGAATGTTTCTTTGGGATGGGTTCTCTACCTCCTTGTATGGCTTCAAGAGAACTTTCCTCATCATCAAATATCTTCCACCCTCAGTGTCTTTTGCCTCAACATTCCGTCCTTGAGCTTCGACAATGTGAGTTTCACCACCATCTTTCTTTTTATCTGGACACTCATAGGATTTATGTTCGATTTTCCCATAGATGAAACATTTCACTTCACCTCCTTTACCTCTTCCTCTTCCTTTGGCTCGAGGAAAAGTATTTCTATCAGCATATTGCCTTCCTTGTGAGCTTCCTCCTCTCTTAGGTTGAGGTTTCTTTCCCTCTTCCTTAGGTTTCTGAGTTTTGTCTTGGGCAATTGTTTTGCCTCTAGCTTGACTTCTACCTCGACCTCTTTGACCTTGCTTCCGGTTCAGCTTCTCTTCATCTTTCAGAGCTATCTGATAAGCATATTCCACATTTTGAATGGTCATGATGCCAATCTCATCTTGAATGTCATATCGCAGACCATTCATGTACCGGGCAACTTTTGCATCATCTCTTTCCCGATGACCTGCTTTGATGTTTATCCTGTAGAATTCTTCATTGTATTTCTTCACTGACATCAGCTTCTGTCTCAAATTCTGCATCCTCCAAAACAGATTTATTTGATAATCCCTGTGTATAAATTTGGCTTTCATCTTTGCAACCATTCTATCCTAGCTTTTGATTTTATGCTTGCCCTTGCAGTGTCTATCAGCCTGAAATTCATCCCACCATAGTGTTGCATGCCCTTTAATTCTAGTAATGGCATGTTTGACATTCTTGTCTTCCTCGAAATCCTCATAGTCGAAGTATTTGTCTAGAGCTCTAATCTAGTCTAGAAGCTCTTCAACATCAAAGTTTCCCTCATACACTGGAATTTCCATTTTTGCTCTGGCACCTATCCTTGCAACAACCCTGAATAGGCATTCATCTATAGCATCCTCGACTGTAACTTATTCTCCTTCGTTTCCAAATTCATTTTCACTTTCTTCTTCACTAATATCCCTAGAATCAACTGTGCGCCTTTCTGGTGTCTCCATAGCATCAAGCCTGGCAAGTAACTCACACATTTCTCTTTTCACTGCTAGATCAGACATTTGCCTATCTTTTCTTCTTAGTAGCATGACTGAAAAATTTTCCTCTTTTTCTCTCTACTACAGAAAGCAAAGAATTTTTTCTAAGCTTTGATAGCAAATGACGCAGACCCCCAACCCTCTAGCCGAGATCTTCTCAGGATCGTTCTAAATTCTCCTTGAGTCGAAGCCGCTCCTTTGGTTCCCTGCTAGAACCTTCAACGAATCCACAGGTTCTTTATGAAAACTCGTCGTGCGAAACTTAACACCAGGCACGATCCTTACATCTCCATGCGACCACAACCCTGTCTTAGCACAAGTGCCCTTCGTGACTTGCGATCTCGTGAGTTTGTGAGTCAAACACCCTCAAATCCTCTTTCTCCAAATTTCGATACCCGAGATGCGATATGGGTATGGATCCTTCTTGTTAGTTCCTTCCACACATAACCACCGGTTAGGGATAACTGGTAGCACTACTTGAAACTCGCGACTTCCTGAGTTGGAGTGTTGAGCCCTCGTGCTCCTCCTTTGCAAAACCCCATAACGTGAAAGGTCAGTGATGGGTTGGCCCCTTCCAAGGTGACGTGTGTATGCTACCTGTCACTTGCTTCCACCTTTCTCTGGGCATTTTTTGTTATGCTACCTGTCAACCATGCGGTCCCCACCTAACGGATGTGCCACGTGTTTGCAGGAGCCCTCGGCGCTCGACACTTCGCGACTTCTGCAGTCGAAAATAAATTCTTTCAACCCCAAACCCCTGATATGTGATACCATGCAGAGGTTATGATCCAACGGTTCTCCCATGGCTTAGATCCAATGGTCTCTATCTCCTTCCTTGCTCCTCGCAAATTAAGACTTCATGAAACCAAGAATTTGATCTGGCCTCCAAACTCACTAACCCCGAATTCGGGAAATGATCCAACAATGTGGGTTGAAACAAGATCAACGGCTCATATTGAACCATGATCAATGGTTCACGTTGATTCTTGATATTAGGGTGGTGATTTCATCGAACTCCTAACTTCCTTATAGCTCCACTGGATCCCACGGTCCTCTTGATTTCACAAGCTCTCCACGAAGAATTTTGACCACCCAATTCACTCCTCAATGATTTCTGCCCAACGACTAAGTGTCCTCCCTCCTGAACTTAATTTCTATGTGACGATTTCGATCTTCGTATCCCTTTGAACACTTCAAAGGTGTTATCCCTCCCGATATTTCACTTGCAAACTCAATTCTCCAAAAGAAATCATGTTCGCACTCCTTGCGGCATCCTCCAAATAACCTGTGGTTATTTGAGTCTTCGACCCTGTGCACTCTTTGCAACAATAGTCCTTCAAACTTCACCTTAGTTGGTAACTTCTAAGGCTTTAATGAGGTTGCACACACCTTGCACGAATCTGTGCCTCACCTGCACTTCTATTGGTTATGAGAACAATTATATCTCTCCTGAGCTTTCTGAGATAAAACTCAGATCCTCGTCAACGCACACCTTGCAGACGTTAATTGCACTCTTAGAAGGAATTCTCAGGAAGAGAAACAATTGAAACTCATTCTTCTCCTCTCTCAGACTTCATACACTCAACATGAAATCATACACCCAACACAACATTGAAATAAATGCATAACATAGAAAATAAAACAACTGTAAACATACCATTTAACAAATGTAAACAATAGGCATCATAACACCATGAAAATTGAGTCAAAGCTTCATATTTTAACTCAAGTGTTCATGTACATGGGTTCTTNCATTGAAAATCCCATATGGAGGATTTATTAAGAGGTAAAGGATTGTACCCCATTACCTTGGGAAAAGAAGAAGAATCCACTCATGATGACAAGTATGCCAAATAATTTAATAGGAATGATGAATTCCATGGATTAATCATAATTTCTATCTCTCATGATTTAAGGTTTCACCTTGAAGGACTTGATGCCCCCAATAAATATTTGGAGAAGATTCAAGTTGTGTTTGGTAAACACAATATTTTTTGAGCTCACTAGTTAGAAAATCAGATGTTAATGACTTTAATTCCAAATGATTTTCCTTTCATTTAATATTACTTCTCTAAGTTCAAAACACTTACAATTCTGTGTATAAAATGTAAACTAGGTCTAACGTAATATAAATTAATATATGTTATCCTTTCTAAGATTGGAAGTGCATATTCTCTTTTTGTATCTAGCTTTTATGCCACTACAGAATATGTAGGGAGTGCTTATAAAAAACCTTCCCTTAAGTCCCTTTTTGATTCTCTGATTCAAGAGAAATAAAAGATTCTACAACTTGGACTGATTATCACTACAAGTAAATCCAAGAAAGCCTTAGTGTCCTAGTATAAATATAAAACAAATAATCCCAAAAAGCAACATCCTCACCAAAACAATAATAATAACAGGGGTCTGAAATCCTATGTGCCAACTCCTTCTCCTAATGGTGACAAAGAAGAAAAATATAAAAGGAAGAAGAGTGATATACATTGCAACTTTAGTGGAAAATATTGTCATGATGAATCCAATTTTTTTAAGAAGATGGAATATTTAGAAGCAACAATGTAGAAGCACAACATCAATATTGACTTTACTTCTTCCTGTACTTCTCATGGACATGCACTTTCTTCTTTTTGTTTCTCCTTCAATGCAACTTCTACTTCTTCTTATGATCAATGGATTAGTGATTCTAGAGATTCTTATTATATGGCTAAGGATAAAGCCAYATTTTCTTCTATAAATYATTGCAACACCAAGAAAATATTTGGTCATGATGATAGATATCTTAATCTTGTAGGGTATGGAATATTTTAGGTATATAATGTTCATTTTAATGATGTATCATGTGTTCAAATTATTTCGTGTAACCTTCTATCAGTATATCAAATCACTGATTTAGGCGAAGGTAAAACCATAGAATTTTCACCTCACCAAGTTGTAATAAAGGATCTAAAAAATCCTTACCATATTCTTGCAACTCGAATTCTTTATTACATGACCAGGTTGTACAATTTTGACAACTTTGGGTCATCATTTTTTCCATTAGTTTTTGTTTCTCATAGCAATGACTTGAGAATACTTTGGCATCTGTAATTTGTTCATCTAAACTATCACTTAATGCAACAACTATGCAATCAACAGTTGGTGACTAGTCTTCCCCTTGTTTCAAGTAGGGAACGTTTTTGTGCCAGTTATGTTCTTGGTAAACATTACCAAAATAGTTTCGAAAAATGTTCCTATTGCAATTCCTTGGCCCCTTTACATCTTTTTCACAACACTTGTTTTTGGAACAAGGGACCCCCTTCGCCCAACAATTTGACTGGTAAAGTATACGAAGTTATATATACCCTACCCTACCCCTCTCTAGATTTGAACTTATTATCTTTCTTAGCCATTAGGCCCAGTCAAATTGTATATGTAAAAAGTTTTGTTATTATTTTAATTTTATTTCCATACTGTAAGGAATATACTTTAGTATTCTAAAATCTATGTAAATCTTCTCATAAAAACATAGAATCTTAAAAAAATAGTGTCTTTAATCTTGTTGATATTTCCTTTACAATTTTTGGATATTTAAGAAAATATGTATATGTGTGTGTGTGTGTGTGTGTTAAAAATAGTTGGAAAATTTTCATTTTCTTTATATTTTCAAAGAAAAGGTTTTACGCAATTTTGCACCATTTTTAAATCAAATTTGTTGAACTATTTTACAACACCCTTCACCAAATCCTTAATGCCAATGAAGTTGTTGAGTTGAATCTTTCTCATTTCTTAAATTCTATACTATCCCAACATTCACAATTGTTTGAAAAGTGAGGGTTTCAATTTTCATCTAAAAAGAGTAAGACAAACTAAAATCATGAAGATGGGTGTCTATTTTCCTTGTTTTATGAGAAAAAAAAGGACATTTTCACAATTTCTTTAGCTTCCGGTATACAAAATTATTTTTTTATTTGGAATTTCACTTTACAGTAAAAACAAAACTTGTGAATAATTTTGTTATCTTTGACTCACTATTTTTCAAATTATTTTTATTGATATTTGATATCTAAATTTGTAAATTGTTTCATAGTATGTTCCTTAAAAATGAAAGGAATGATAATGCGTTATTTCCCGCCCAAAAAATGTATCTATAGTTAAACATTTTTTTTTGACAAATGAAATATACTGCAACAATCTAAAGAGACTTTGTTTTCTTATGACTATAATTTTGAATCTAACGGATGAATATTATAATTTCTAGAATTTTTTTAAGTTCACCAAGCTAAAAAAGTTGCATATTTTAAACACATGTTTTCCCCCACCTTGTATCTATATTATTGTTTACTTAAAATTAAAATATAAAAATACCCTTTTGAAGAAAACACTTTAAGGATTTTGAATATAAATTTTTCTAAATCTTCCATTGTGTATTTTTAGAGATATGGATATTTTATTTCACTGAATCATAATGTCACCTGAAAATATTATGGAGTGAGTTTTCTATAAAATTAAACAAAATTAGGTAAAAATAATGAAAATGAAAACAAATTATATCCATTGAAAGTAGATTCAATTTTGCAAATACTGGGATGAATTTTGAAACTGAATTTTGATTATTTGCATGAGTCCGCAACCTCCAAAGTTCAAGTAAGTTTGAGGGAATTCACAGGTTCCTGCAAACAGTCCCATTCATAGGTTTTTGGTCGAAATAATCTTTCGACAGAAAAATATTTTTTTGGCCGAAATATAGTTTTCTAACAGAATCTATATAAAATAAATGGATTCCTCTCTTTTTAGACGAAAAATTATCTTCCGTCCGAAAGGTGGGTCAGATAATTCCATCAACCGAAACAAAAATGAAGGGACATGTCATTTCCTTTCAATTGGAGCCAAATATTATAAATATGTTTTCGACCTAACTAATTTAACAAATTTCACTCATGCGTTTCATGGTTTTTTATATGTGGAGCCCCTACGAAAAAGTTTGAATCATCTTTTTTGTTGTTTTGGACAAGGTGGTTAATGTTTTGAACGAAAATATATATATATATAAATTAAGTTCAAGCTTTTATTAGAATAACAAAATATATATTGAAGGATTTGTTGAATATTTTTTCAAGGTGAAGGCTTTGTTGAACATTTTTTCAAAGTGAAGGATTTGTTGAACATAAAATCCTTGATATTATTTTTTAATAATTTTTGTGACAATGAAGTTTTTCCAAGACTATTCTAAAATGACAATTTTTTTAAAAACTTTTATAGATAACTATACTCATTGGAAACAATTGTTTGTGCAAGAGAAAATATGGTCGCACTCGAGACGAAACTCTCCATAACGAATAAAGGAAAGATAATTATTGGAGAAAGAAACAAAAACAAGAAAACATTGAAGAAATAAACGATGATGGTTAATCACTAGAAAGAAACGTAAAAACATGAAAGTAGACACATTTTCATCACTTTGAATCCTACAAGAATATGACCATAAAGGAGTCTTAACTTATAGATCAAAGTGTATATTATAGTTCACAAACATATCTAGATACAATGAGTAAAATGTTTCAGAGTGTAAAAATGTAAATGCTTCCCTTTTGATGGTATAACATTTATTAACTATTTCAAAAGAAACATTATCATGCAAACTCTGATTTAATGGTAAGTTATGTGAAAGGATTTTGGGGACTTGTTCACTATCAAAATAAGAAAATGTGAAATCATCATTAATATAGCCATAAGTTACATCTTTAATCTGAATGCCCATTTGTGAAATAAATAATGAGTCTTATTCCACCATTTCCTTTTCAAGAAGAGATTTAATATTATTGTTTAATATAAAATTTGAATCTTCAGATACACTCTCTTGTTCCTAAAAATGTGTATCACAAAATCCTAATATTTGTTGTTGTATATCAGTTTTAGTGGTATTAGTGGACTCAATAGAATTGGACTTTGTTAGGATCTGATCCTAACCCCTCTCCATGGGTCATTAGTTAGTAGGATATGTTTTCTATGTAATAATGACCGATATTAGTTAATAAGGCTTAATAAATAAAGGAGAATAAGTCAATGTAAGAAGACCTAATAGAAGCCTTTGCTTCTAGAAATATCTTCCTCTAGAAGTTTTCTTAAACGATAGAATTAGTATAAACAAGAGTAGGAGGCATTGGATAATTTGTAGTAGAGATTATTGTAATAGAGATCTAATCTATTGGAGGCTTCCCCATCGAAGAGGAAAGTGAACATTGCTATGGTTAATGAAGGTTCTCTTTATGGTGTTATTATGGTATTATTATGATATTTTTTTGGATATATCATTGTTATTTTTCCATTTCTTGATAAATGTTTATGTTTTGCATAGTATATTACATATGGAATATTGCAAGTAGTATCAATGCTCTTTGTCGGGAAAGACTTGTGGGGTAAATAATTTTTTCTGGGTAGAGACATATTCTAGCATCTTTAAGCTACAAATATTTTTTGTTATGCACATAAAACCATAGTCGAGGACTCATACACACAAGAAATACAAGTGGTTCTTAATCACACATCTATTATCCACCCTTGTAACCTATGTTGGTACCCTTTCGAGTTCTAGCACATTATAAGACACCTATATACAAATCAACCTAGGCATCCTCGAATGCTCCGTAGATAAAATGATCGGCCGCTTGATTGCTATATAGTGTCACCGTGAACAACACTAGGGAAGAGACTCTCTAGTACTTGGGTAGTCAAGTAGTATAATTAAGGGTACAATCTATCCTGTTTAGTTGGTGCCATTAGATATTGGGACAAGTACTGTTGTTGGAACCCGGACGTATATAAGAGAGATATAACATAGGGAAAACCCTTCACTATAGACACCCTGCAAACCATAACCCTTGCGATGAAAAAAATTGATCTATTGCATTACAAATTGGCCACTGTCACATTTTTTCACTGCAAAAGCACTCCCTATGGGCATTTTTTATTATTGAGAATTTGGGAGTTCTTCCACTGAAGAAGTATTCAAGGTGGATTATAAATCCGCAGGAGTTAAAAAAAAAAATCTAGGGCCCATCAACAACCTTATTTGTAACCTATTCCATTGCACTCCTCTCTTCATTTTAATTGCATTGGTAGCCTTAAATTTTAATTTTGTTTTTTTCCATAGTCCCACCCTTATTTTAAGCCTATCCAATTGGAATCCTCTCCTTGTCCTGATCCCCTTGGTACATATCACCTTTTTTGGCCCCAATTTTTCATCCCAACACCTCATCCACTACCTAATCCACTACCATGCCCACCACTAGATCTTAGACCCAAGAAGACTGGGAGACTAGGTTGTCCATCTTAGAAATTAAAATGGAATTCATCACCACTACCATACGAGTCAAAGTCAAAGAGTCCCTCCAAGCAGAAGTTAAAGTAGTCACCATGAATCCGTGCAGTATTTCACAAAAGGTAAGAAATTCAATCCAAATGTAGAGGACCCTAAACATTCCCATTATGAGGATACTCTCATCCCACTACCCTTGGGGTTCTCCACACTCTTGGAATAAGGTGCCCAAGGTTGACATGCATAAATTTGATGGATCCAACCCAACACAGTGGGTATCTAAAATGGAACAATACTTCTCCTAGCATAATATTTGGGATGATGAGCCCATAATCCATGTAGGGTTTTGTACCTAGATCAAGAATGGTGGTAGTGGTGGCACAGGTATAAGAAATGTTATCCAAGAATACCCACTAGGAATATGTTCACTACAGTATTTTGTGTCTGTTTTGATAGGTAATCACATTTTTTGGGTAGGCTCACTAAGCTACACCAAACTGGATCAATCAAAGATTTCATCACAATATTTGAAAAGTTGGATATCAGGACTGAGGGCTTATCCTATGCATTTTACCTTGAATGTTTTATCAATGGATTAAAGGAATCAATTTGGGCTCATGTGAGCATGTATCATCCTATTACCTAGTTGTTGGCATGTCAAATAGCAAAGGAAATTAGGACTATCCTTTAGGCCCCACCCATGAAGGCTCCAGTTCTAACTCATCCTCACCCCGAGGCTCACCCAGCTCCAACACAAACATTGAAGGTCTGAAAGTTATCTCCAACATAAATGGCAGAACATCGCAAGAAAAGACTTTTCCACTATTGTGATGAAAATTATTCCCGAGGGAATAAATATAGAGAACAAAATTTATTTCAGATTGATGCATCAACTTCCTCTCCCTATGAAGAAATACCATCTAAAGAGTCTCTTGACCCAGAGGAGGCTCAACCAAGTGATGAAACTAAAGCTCCAATAGAAACCCTTGTGGAACTAGAGGAACCCATCATATTTCTCCATGCAATCTCTGGTATTTCAGCCTCACAAACATTGAAGCTTAAGGGATACATCAATAATAGGTCGATGGTTGTATTGATTGATAGTGGAAGAACCCACAATTCTATTCATCATGGGATTGCTAATGAGATCCAATTCTTTTTCCACCATGTTTCTAATTTTCAAATCCTCATCGCTAATGGTGGTAATATGAAGTGTGGGGGATGATGTGAGAATGTCAAAATCCAAATGGGTGATTATCATCTGAAAACCCACATGTTCTCTATTTGCATGGTTGGTTGTGATATTGTATTAGGAGTGGAATGGATTCACACTCTAGGGAAAATCACAATGGATTATCAAGAATTATATATTAGGTTCACCCAAGACACTCAGGACTCAAAGCGGACTCTCCTGAAATCATCATCTCTCATAGGATGGATTTTTTTTTTAAGAAATGGCACGATGGTATGATTTCTCAATTTAATTCCATCCAAGTCACTAAACAAGCCTCTTAGGTCATTCCTCCTAGCTTGCAAATCATCTTGGACATGTACCCTAAGGTATTTGAGGTTCCCACAACATTACCTCCTTCTAGGGGTGAGAATGATCATAGAATCCCTCTCATTCCGGGTAGTCAACTCCCCAATTTACGTCCCTACAGATACCCATTTTCTCAAAAAAATTAAATAGAAAAGATGGTGCAAGAACTACTAGAGGTGGGGGTAACTCACCCTAGTACCAGCCCATGTTATTCACCAGTGGTGATGGTCTTAAAGAAAGAATGTACTTTGTGCATGGGCCTTGAATAAACTAGCCATCAAAGATACGTTTCCCATTCTTGTCATTGATGATCTATTGATGAACTCCAAGTTTCATGTGTATTCACCAAATTAGACCTTCACTCTGTCTATCATCAGATATCGATGAAGGAGGTAGATATTCCAAAGACTGCTCTCATAACTCATGAAGGACATTATGAATCCTTGGTCATGCCTTTTGGCCTTTGCAATGCCCCATCCACCTTTCAAAGTATCATGAATAAATTATTGAAACCTTACCTTCAAAAGTATGTCTTGGTATTCTTTGAGGACATCCTCATTCACTGCCGCACTTTGGATAGCCAGATTCTTTATGTGGAAAAATTCCTTCACTTGCTGCAAGAAAACCAATTGTTTGTAAAAAGACCAAATGTTCATTTGGAGCTAGAGAATTTGAATACTTGGAACCCATTGTCAGTCTTGAAAGGGTAAAATTGGACCCCAAAAAGATACAAGATATGAAGGAGTGGCCACAACCCATGACCTTAAAATGCCTAAGGGGTTTTCTTGGTCTCACGGGATATTACAGGAAATATGTCCACCAATATGTCCACCTATTTAAGAAGAATTCATTTCATTGGACACCTGCTACTGAGAAAGCCTTCATAGAGTTAAAGAGGTCCATGTGCACTACTCCTATCCTAGAAACTCATGACTTAAAAAAAGCCTTTGCGGTGGTATTATATGCTTCTAGCACTGATATAGGTGTTGTACTCACATAAGATCGTCGACCTTTGGCCTTTACTAGCCAAGAGTTGAGTGGTTGCAATCTGGGTAGATCTATGTATGAAAAAGAAAGGATGGTGATTCTCCATGCAGTGCACACATGGCAGCCATATCTCTTGGAACATCATTTTCATATCAAAACAAATCACCATAGTCTGAAATATTTTTTGGAGCAACGACTATCCTCCCCAGAACAAAATAAGTGGTTCACCAAAATTTTGGGTTATGACTATGAAATCATATACAAAAATAGAAAATATAATATAGTAGTTGATGCATTGTCAAGACAACATGAGGAGGATGAATCCCTCTTTGCCTTATCCTTATCGGTTCTTGATTGGATTGAAAAAGTATGCTAAGAGTGGATAACAAACCCGACTGCATCCATGATAATTCAACGCCTTCAGGAGGACCCTAATCCTTGTATCAACTACACTTGGTATGACAATATTCTAAAATATAAGGATCTCCTGGTTCTATCACCCTCTTCACCACTCAAGCTGAGGCTCTTAAATGAGTTTCACTCATCAGCTATTACGGGTCACTCAAGGTTCCAAAAGACATATGCTCGTTCCGATCATTCATTTTTTGGGGAAGGCATGAGGAAGGATATCCTTCACTTTGTCACAGAATGTGAGGTGTGCCAATGTAATAAAGGTGAAACTATCAAGTCTCCAGGTGCCCTACAACTCTTTCGCATTCTAGCTTCTATGTGGACATAAATATCCATGGATTTTATAGTGGGCCTTCCTAAATATATGAACAAGTCCATCATCATGGTGGTGGTTGACATCATCTCCAATTATGCTCATTTTTTTTCCTTACCCCATCCTTTCACACCCGCACTAGTATCACAAGTTTTTCTTGATCAGATTTGCAATTTACATGTAATTCCCTTCTCTATTAAATCTTATAATGACCCAACTTTCACCAGCACATTTTGGCAAGAGTTTTTTAAATTGCAGGGTACCTAGTTGAACATGAGAAAAACCTATCACCCCCATCCTGACAGCCAAACAGAAGTGGTCAAAAATGTTTGGAAACCTACTTGTGGTGTTTTTCTTCAAACAACAACACCAATGGGTGCAATGGGTCCTCTTGGTAGAATGGTGATACAATACTTCATATCATTTGGACACTAAAATAACCCCCTATGAAGTTGTGTATATAAAACACCCACCTAAAGTCACTACTTATCTTCGAGGCACATCAAAGGTCATATATATTGATACAATGTTGCAAGGTCACACAACCACCCTAGCTTATCTGAAGGATAACCTCCACATGGCCCAAAATCACATGAAGCAACACGCGGACCAACATTGTTTAGAAAGGGTTTTTCAGGAAGGTGATCATTTTTTTCTGCAGCTCCAACCTTATAAACAAACACCTCTCAAATCCTAGGGACATCACAAGTTTGCACCCAAGTTTTATGGGCCCTACCATATCATCAAGTGTATTGGTTTAGTGGCCTAAAAATTGGCCCCTCCTGTTACTTCCAAAATCCATTTGGTGTATCATGTTTCATGTCTGAAGGAAGTGGTGGGACAAAATTGTAGGGTCCAAACTATCCTTCTAGAATTAGATGAATAAGGCTCCCTTTAGCTCCAACTAGAAGCAGTCCTCAATCACCGTGAACTTCATTTGCATGACAAAATTATCAAGGAAGTGTTGATCAAGTGAAAGGTCACATTACCAGAGGATGTGACATGGGAACCAATGACCATACTCTAGCAGTTTCTGCACCTGTAGCCTTGAGGACAAGGTTTCTTTTAAACCAGGGGGGGGCATGTTCGGATGCGATCCTAACCCCTCTTCATCGGTCATTATTTGGTAGGATATCTTTTATATTTAATAAAGTATGACATTCATTAATAAGGAATAATAAATAAAGTAGAATAAGTAAATGTAAGAAGAGCTAATCGAAGCTTTTGCGTTTAGGAATATATTCCTCTAGAATTTTCCTTAAAATATAGAAATAGTACAAATAAGAGTAGGAGGCATTGGATATTTTGTATTAGATATTACTGTAATAGATATTTTCTCTGATAGAGGTTTCCCCATCGAAGACACAAGTGAACATTGTTATCTTTAACAAAGGTGCTCTTTTTGGTGTTATTCTGGTATTATTCATATATTGTTCTGGATATATCATTGTTATTCTATCATTGCTTGCTAAATATTTATATTCTACGTACTATATTATATCTAGAATATTGCAAACTTTGAATCAATAGTAACTAATGGAATGATAACTTTATCAATATCCATATCATAAAACATGTCAATTTCAAGTTCATCATGATTTCCTTGATCCCGTGTGTTAGAAAGTGAATTAAGATAAAGAAACCATTATAATGCATCTTTTCCAGAAGGTTGATCATCCTCACAGAATATAAATCAATTTAACATAAATATGAAAAATAATTTATCAACAACTTCACCTTCATGTCTACGAAGATTCTTCACTTCCAAACGTAAATCATTATAATTATAATCCTCATGCACACTGTAAAACAATTCCATAAATCATTATAATTATAATCCTCATGCACACTGTAAAACAACATTTGATTCTCCATTGTAATGTGAGAGTGAATAACCTAGACATATATTATTATCATTAAATATTTTCAAATTATTACATTTAATATTGAAGAAATAAATATGATGAAGTGCATATATTTTACCCTCACCGTTAAACTTCAAAATATACAAGGAATCGACTATCTTCTTGGGAATCCTTCTAGTAGTTGTAACATCCCCCGCCACCCATGTCGTACCACGCTACATGAGGGAATGCTTTTGTTCTCTCTGTGGAACATACAGTGGCATACCCAACATCTAACTAACCTATGCCACATAAATTTTTTGGACTACATGCAATTAAAATATATATAGACAGAGAGCTCTGGTGGAAACATATATAAAAAATGTAAACATACAAATACATCTGTAAATGCACAGATTGACATGGAAATAACAGTAAACATATACATGCAGCATATGCAGGCAATACTCATAAATATAAAGACAGATATAACCACTCATAAGATAAACCCATAAAAATACACACGTAAATGACAATGAAACATGTACATTTATCACACAATTGACACTTATCTTGGTAAGAATATAACCAACTACGCGCAGACATTCCATGAACCTACCATCCTTAGACCATAATTTTCATCACTCTCAACAGTGAGTCACCCCCGAGATGGGACTAAACGCCACCCGATTAAAGGGATTCCTAACCAGAATAATGTCTCATAGACAACATGAAAGACACTGTCATGGGTGTCAACTCAAAATAACATCCTACACTCCCTCATTCCCCACATGCCTATCCCACCCTAGAAATTGTTCCCATTCTCAACTCAATAGTCCTTTGGCTACCCCACTTCCTTTCTGAGCTTCAACAACAGGCCGGACAGGAAGTCTCAAAGCCCTGTAGTTGTAGTTTAGAACCTTCAGGAAATCAATTCCCAACAATTTTCTCACCTAGAGATATTTCTCACCGGCCTAACAATTTGCCTCTTCAATATCCCATGGTCCTGACAACCTGCTTCTTGAGTCCATCTTTCGAGCTAACCAACTACGCAAACCAGTATGTCTATGTATACAAGTTCTGATACAATGACATGAAGTATTGAGGATAGCTGACTGCATGAGTGAATGGTCTTCCTATGGCTGAATGATGTGAGGAATGATGGAAATAATGATGGAAAAGATCCCCAAAATGAACTAAGGCCAAACTATAAGTATGCATGTCTCCAACTTGACACTTGTCATGTTGGGAGCAAATCGTTCCCACTTGTCCCCATCCTTGGAACTTACAATAAAATAATTATCCATACTTTATATTTAAGAAATATTAATATAATATTTTTTTTTGTCTTAAGCTCCCTAGATTATCCCTTTTCCTTTTCTTTTATCCCCCACCCTTTCCCAACTACTAGAGTTTATTCCCCCATAATATTTTATCGTGGTCGGTCTACGCACAACGATGTATTTTATATTAATGATGAGACATATACACAATTAGGCACACTGGCCTTTAACATCTAGGATATTCGGCCTAATAATGACAAAACGGGATCACCAGCCTATAAAACAAAGCATATACACAAAGGCTCCCTGGCCTCAAAATCACGCGCACTTGAGTTGTTTCTTGTGGTATCCAAGAATGTTTACCTTCCTCATTTTACTGTGAATTACATGCACACACTATGCCATGAAAGGTGCATACAAAAGTTATATCAAACAACTCACCAGCTTAAGTACATTTCCATTTACATTTACTACTTGGTTCGGCCTAGGGATATTACAATCCCCTCCCCTTATTTATGCACTATCCTCAGTGCATTAAGTACACACATACAACGAAATCTTCAAAAATCCTCAAAAATATGTGGGTATTTTTCCCGCATTTCATCCTCATGCTCCCAAGTAGCATCCTCAAGATCGTACCAGGTCCATTGGACCTTTACAAGCCCTATGGCTTGATTCTGGAGATATTTGATTTTCCATTCCATAATGCTTACCGAATTCACTTGAAAAGGGCCTTCTTGCTCCACCTGAATCACATTCCAATCAAGAACATGATTAACATTAGCTATATATTTCTTGAGAAATGATACATGGAATACATTATGAACAAACATAGATGCAGGCAATGAAATGATATAAGCTACTGGACCAATCCTCTCTAGGATTTCAACCGGTCCACAATAGCGAGCTGCCAACTTTGAACAATTTCCCAACTTTAGGTAAATTCTATTGGCCTTCACTTTCAAGAATACATGGTCTCCCACTTTAAATTTCCTGTGAATTCTTCCCTTATCAGCATGGCTCTTCTTCCTATCTTGGGCAACCTTTAAATTTTGCTTTATTTTTATCATTTTCTCCTCCATTTCCTTAAGAAAATCTGGCCCAACCACTGTTCTATCTGTTGGGTTATCCCAACTTACTTGTGTGTTGCACATTCTACTATAAAGTGCCCCAAATGGGCTCATATTTAGAGATGTTTGGTCCCCATTGTTATAAGCAAACTCTACGAAGTGTAGGTAGTCTTCCCGTTTTGAGGGTTTATACATTACATACATTCATATCTTTAGTCACTTGATTCACCCTCTTTGTTTGTCCACCTGATTCTGGATGATAAGCTGTACTAAAATTCAAATTTGTTCCAAATCCATTAAATAATTTTTTCCAAAATTTTGAGGTAAATTTTGGATCTCTGTCATACACAATTGTCTTGGGTATGCCATGTGTTATAACTGAAATTTCGTCCGCAAATGGTTACAAGAATTCAACATCGTCAAATAGTTATGAGGTCACCCATGGACAAAAATTACCACAAAAGCATTTCCAAAGGGTCAAAAACTATACAACTAGTGACAAAATTAAAGGGCACTATGAATACACAAGGCATGCGCGCACATGCGCAAAACAAAAATGCAGGAATCACGCACATGCGCTCGATGCGCGACTGTTGTCGCAAAAATCCGTGCACCTAAGAAATGATGCATTTATGAGAGTGGTCAGCCTCCCACCCACTTCTGGTTCATCTTCCAAGTTTATTTGACACTCAAATCTAGACTGGATTCGACTGGGTGGCAGGTCAAAGACCTAGAAATGCCCTAATTAGCCTCTTTACACACTACAAATTGGTTGGACAATATCTCAAAGGAATGCTATAAAAAGGCCATGGATGCACTTCATTTTTCAAGGAATTTCATAGCAAAGTTATGCTGGCACTATTCTCTTGAGGAATCCTCTATTCTTATCAAGGGTGTATTAGCATCATTGCATTGGGAAATCCATCTCACCCCTTGAGTGGATTAGCAAAGAATTCTTTCACCATTTTCATTTTCATTTTCAAAGTTCTAAGAAGAGCTTATTTGTTGGGGTCCAAGATCCCTCCCTTGGAGGAAGAAGGGACTCATAGTCCTCTTTATTCTTGGTGTATTCTTTCACTAATATCAACCTTACCATTGGTGACATGGGTCTTATTGTTTCTTTTGTCCTTATGTCCCTATGTTCATTAGTTTAGTTGTTTTATTTCTTAGTTTAATTCTTAGTTGTTCTCTTTATATTTCTTTCTCTAACCCTTTTCCTTATATCTTTCCTGCTTAGAAAACCCAACTAAGCTTGCAAGAACCTCTATTTTTCTCACTAAGGTGACAAAAGAGGCACAACATATTGGCGACTCCACTGGGTAAAAGTATCAATTTCCTACCCCATTTGGGTTTTTCTAGCTCTTATTTTGGTTGATTTAACTTGCAGGTGCATTAACCAGCCTAGGCCGACCTGCTAAACATCCAATTCCAAGTTTAATTGAGAGAATTCCATCCGAATGTTTTATTCACAGTCGTGTGTCTATTGTGCACAGGTTTTGTGTCCCACAGACGCGCATCGTGCACAAATGTGCCTCAGTCACAGTTTTGTTCTATGCACCTGCGCCTGAGAGTTCGTTTCGGCCTGCGCACAAGCGCTTGGTGCACCTCTGTCTCCATTGAGACCCACACACCTATCCAAAAAATACATATTGTAAGTTTTTTTGTGATTTGGGGAAGGTCCCTAGCCTTCTTAAAAGTGATTTCATGCATGTTTTAAGTTGCACCACACTTAGTTCCCTATTCATATAAAGGGATTAGTCAAAACACATAGGCACTTAGGGGTTAAAATCATTATTTCCTCTTTTGCTTTCATTTTCACCACATGGATGGCTTGTTTTGACTAAAAATATAAGTTGGAAATCATTTGTAATCACATCTAACTTACATTGGGACTAGAATTTGGATAACAATCGCTTAGTATGCTCTTCTCTCACGCCTCCAAGCGACCTTGAGAATCAGAAAAAGATTGTGGGACAATTTCATCTCCCTTAAGAAGATTAAAAACTTTAGGAGAGGACAACAACCCTTCTTGGGACTCCTCTTAGTTTATTTTTCAAATGCATCTTAAAATTGTAATGGGCCCATACATGCCCACATGCTATAAAGATAGGATAGTGTTGAAATTTACTTTCTTAGATCAAAACACTAGGGAAGTTTAAAGGTTTTGTAACGGGCCCATACATGCCCACATGATCACAATCTAGGATAGTTTCAAAGCTTTTCTTAGATTAAATCACAATAGGGAGTTAAAGGAATAGTAATGGACCCACATGTCCACATGTTAGCTTCCTAGGGACTTTTGAATTATGCAAGGTTGTACCAAAGGCACTTAGTTAATTAGGTAATCAACACTTGTAAGGACCAAGCAAAGTCCACATGCAACAAGGTGACACCTAATTCATTAAAACATTGGTACACTTTCACTCATTCACACACAAAAGTCACTTATCACTCACATAGTTTTCTTCTTGAAACATGTAGGTCAAAGTAAGTTTCCTCCCAAAGGATTCTAAAACACCCCACCCCTTTTCTTGACGAAACTATCCACTCCCATTTAAAATTCAACGAGGTTGGTTCACACCCCCAACCTCCCAAACAACTACATCTAAAAAATTTCAAAAAACTCACTAAGTTTTCCTACATAGGAGGTGCCAAAAGAAATTGTTTAGTCTAGGTAGGATTTCGGGGATAGGCATCCAAATAACTCCTTGTTATCTAGTTCTCTCATTATCAAAACAATAGAAGTTGTCAAATAGGGAACTAAACATCCTCCAAGTCAAGTGTTCCTAGCACCATAAGGTAGGGAGATACCCGTGAAGGGTTGAAGGCTGAGGTTCGGTTGTTCTGTGCATCCCCCCTTGAGCCACCAACCCACCTCTTGGACAGGATCCATCCCATGAGGCATTTCTTGGGCCAAAAATCTAAATGTCACACTTTGACCAAGGTACCTAGTGACCAAATTTTAGGACATCTACTCAAGTGGCAATTGTGGGCTGCAATTGCAGCTTGATCGGATTTTGTGTGGCTATTGGGAAATATCACCAGATATTTCAGGATATGCCCCCTTTACCCCTCATTATAACTGATTATTTCATCCTTCACTATTTTCTTTTCCATTGACTTCAGACCCCACTGTTGAGTACTATTGGAAGGTCCAGTGCTATTTTGAGAGGAAGGACATTAAGTCTTTTAGGACACGAGAATTTGTTTTCTTTGATTCCCCACGCAGACAAAACCCCCGTATCCACATATATGCTACTTTTACTTTATGTATGATGCACTTTTTATTACATGTTGATTTAGATATATATTGTACTAAGTTCAAAAAATTACAACAAAGGCTCTTCTTTCTTTATTACTCTCACCACCATTTGCACACAATCACTCAGCTAGTCGAACATCATAGGGGACCCATAGAATCCCCGTCATTCTAGACACTTGCTAAACCTCCCTCCTATCTTAGGGGAAGTGTCTGGTCTTGCCCACTCATTGACACCACCTTCTCACACTCTAGTGAGTGCCACTATCTTAGGATCAACCTTGCTTTCTTCCACATTACTTGGGTCCACTTCCCAAGGTCCTCCGTCCACTCACTCTCCTTTACATGGAGGCAGGGGGGCAACTTCCTCTCAAGGGGGAAGTACCAACCCACCTAGCCCCCCTAAAGGGTCAGGTTCACAGAACACTCATACCATGGTGAGAGCTAATCCTCAACCAACACTCTTGATGCTATATTTGGCCTCTCTTAACATAATCGATCTAAGAAAACTTACCAATGATCCTATATTGCATGACCCCACATGGTCTGCAATGCCCACCAAACTACCTTCAGACATCCCCAAGTTTGAAGGAAAGGCAGGGGATGACCCTGCCAATCATGTCATGACTTTCCACCTATGGTGCTCTTCCAACAACATTATGGATGATTCCATCAGACTTAGATTATTTCAACGCACACTCACTGGCCCATCAACCAAATGGTATGTAGATGAAAAATCGGGGTCCCATGCGACTTTTGAGTCCTTGGCCAAAGAATTTTTGACCTTCTTCCAATTACCAATCCTCCATGGCAATGGTCTGGAACTACTCTCTAATTTCAAACAAACCTCAACCACACATATCACTGATCACATTCATGAGTGGCATAGACGATGTAGTTTATGCAAAGCTGAAACCACCAAACAACAGTGTCTTGACTGGTTTCTTAGATCACTTGTCTCTCTCCTTGGTAAGGATGTAGCTTCCACCTTCCCTCAATCCGAAGAAGAAGCCATCAGTAGGGCTCAACAATACGACCTCATCTATTCACAATCAGGGTACTTATACACAGTACTTCCTGATCTTCCAAAACCCATGTCGTTTAGCCAAGACAAACTTGGGATGTCTCACTTAGCAGACAGACTGATTGGTAATACCACTCACCATGGTCCCCAACCCCAACAACCACCAATGTATGACATGCCTCAATATCCGCCTGCATATGGGGGCACCTCTTATTACCCCCCACCCCCTTATCAACAACCATACCTTGTTGTTATGCCTCTACCCATCAGTGGGCCACCACCGGCACCCCCCATACAACCACCTATTCAAAGAAATTCGGGTACCCCCTCTACCTCAGCTTATAGTACTAGCGAAAGTGCCATGACTTCTTATGTACCTTGTTGATCGGTACCCCCACAAAATCCATACTTTCCATTTCCTGGTCCCCCACAACCCATGGCTCCCCCACATCCTCATGCTGGGGTGAATTTTGTTCAACCCTCTCCCGTTTAGCAATATCAAAATTTCGAACAGCTAAATACGGAAAATTTGACCCACCCATCGAATAATGCCAAAAAGAAAGGAAGAAACAGGAACAATAACAACCCAGGTCAAGGCGGGAATCAACCCCAGCAGAACTAACCTACTGGGGGCAACCAGAACCAAGGGAATCAGAACCCCCAGGCAGGCAATAACAATAGGAGTCGAGGGAGAAATAAAAATCCTATCAAAACCAACTTCCCTTGTGCCCTTTGCGGTGAGTTTAGTCATTATACTCATCATTTCCCCCAAATCACTGGTTTCCAATGGCTGAAAGACTTAGGCAATCTACCACATCCTCCAGCACCGCCTACCCCTCAGCAGGCCGCACAACAATACATGCAACAACCCCCCCCCAACCATACTATAGAATCTCATTCCACACCAAGGTGTGATGAACACCCAACAAGAGATACAAACTACCCCATCACAGTTTGGACAGTACCTCAACCCAAACAAACCTGCAGATCGAACTATCCTCCTCACCAGTGACGAAGAAATCCTTCTGCAAACACGTAATCGTCAATACTATGCACCCGTTGAGTCTCCTCCCATTCTCCTAGAAACAATCCTTCACCAACGGGACCCCCGTTGGTGATCCCTCACCCTAACACAGAACAACCTCTTCACATCCCTCACATCTCATTGTGCGGGAATGTCCACAACCCACAGGCTAGGGCAGCTCATAATTACAGTTTGGTTGACGACTTAGCACAATCCCCGGCTGCCATGTCAGTCTTAGAGGTCCTTCAAACTTGTCCTACTTAGCAGAAATCATTACTTTTCACCTTGAGGGTAGTCGACCCCGCGGATACTCACCTCATCACATTTTATCTCAACAGCGAAGAACCTCGACTCCCCACTCTAATCGCTTTTCAAATACCAGTAAAAATTCAGAACATAGCAGTTCATCGGTGCAATATCGATGAAGGTGCATCCACATGCATTACGTCCAAATATATATGGCAGAAACATGGTTCCCCTGAACTCATACCATCTGCCATTACCTTACGAGATTATGATGGATGACCCTTGTCTCGTGAAGGGCTCTTCCAAAACATCCCTATAGAACTCGGGGGCAAGACCATTCTTATTGACATTGAAGTTATTGACGCCCCACTTGATTATAATATCCTGTTCGGTCGTAGCGACATGTACACTATGAAGTCAGTTGCCTCTTCCATCTTCTGAATGATGATGTTCCCCCATAACGGGAATATCATTACCATTGACCAAGTCTCCCATTACGAGCCTAACCCTTATACCAACATCGATAACATTTTCCCTCTCATCCACACGAGTCATGAGACATACCCACTCATCGAAATGGGTACCGAGATTTTCAAAGACCCATCATTGTTAGTAACTTACCACGGTGTGCCATTGCTTCTTCATCCTTCCAATCAAGTATGCATCGTATCATCCAACGGAACTGACATAGAGGATACGATTCCTCCTCGGGAGGCTTCTATCATATCCGACGTCCCACTAGTCACAGAGCTCCCCCCTCATGAGCCTCCTGCGAACTCGTCGACTCCACAAGGTCACGATTCCACCTCTCCCCAAAGCCATATCCCAGTTTGGGAAATAGTTCCCCAAGCCATTACTCAAATCCCTTTCTTTTACCCTCCACCTGGCTTACAAGCTTTCCAAGTAGCCGCAATGCTTACCCTCCCTAATATGGTGTTAGCAATTCTAGTTTGGTATTTACATCCACCAGAGATGGTCCCTCGGCCATCCCTTCCTCCCCAAACAGAAGGAATCCCAATGACGATTCACATACTCACTACCACCATACCCTCTACAAACCCACTCACTACTCTCCCTGCCATAGCTAGGGGTAGATGAAAGAAGAAGGAATCCACCGCTCTACTTCCCCCGCACATCTAACCCCCTTGTGCACTATGTGAGAAATATGGACACCAAACCAACAACTGCCCATCTCTACCGGAGTTACGGAACTTGATTCAACTCAATCAAATTCCTTCGACACTCGCCACTGTAGCAAGTACTATCGCTACCACCCCTCATTCAAGTAGTAAAGGGATGCGAACCAAATTTGCTTGTGCTATATGTTTAGAATATGGCCATTATACACACCATTTCCTAGAACTACCTTGTTTCCAGCAGACATTAGCCGCAGTGCATCAAAGTTTCTAGAACGAACCTAACCCAGCTACATCATCCCTGCCCAAAATCACCGACATCCATTATGTCACAACTTCAGTCAATGAATGTATGAGATGCCCTTTCTCTCTATGTGAATCCTTAGATCATTTTACCTACCAATGTCCTTTGATCATTGAATACATGCAACACCAATTGACCTTGATTCAAACCCCAACACCCCCTACAAAATCAATGGTCAACCTTACCTCGTCACTAGATATTATTCATATCATTTCTCCTGAACCTGAGGCACTCCCGATGCCTCCATGGTTCTTGGATGAACTATCAGAGGATTCACCCCCAAATCCCCCCAATTCTCCTATTCATTTCCCTTTGGAAATATTAGACCCAACTACCACTGGTAATCCTCAGTACTTCGATATTTGGTTTATGTCGAGTGAACCATTGCAATCTCATTGCATCATTCCCCCTACTTCTTCTTCACTTGAAGACCACCACACGACGATAGTCACAGATATCGCTCTTTTAGACCCCTTGTATTCCCGCCAATTTCACTGTGGCGAGGACATACTCGAGGAACTAAACACCCCCGACTACCCATGGGATGCACTCCACCATTGAGTGCTCTTCTTTCCACAGGAAGCATCCACACCTTCTAATACACACCCCATATACGTATTTGAAACTAAGAAGTGAATCACCATTGGCTTCGCTTGCACTCCTCAAGAAATCATCACCTATAAAGCCCTCTTCGAAGAACATCGGGATATTTTTTCCTGGTCATACACAGAAATTCCTGGCCTTGATCCCTCGATCGGCGAACATCGCATCGACACTTGGCTTGACATAACCCCAGTTCGTCAAAAACAGCGACCGCTACACCCATCCAATGTAGTGGGCATCAAAGATGAGATTAACAAATTGCGCACTGTCGGGTTCATTTACCCCATCACCTATACATCATGGGTTTCCAACCCTCTACCTATTAACAAAAAACAAGGCACTATCCGCGTCTGGACGGACTTTCACGATCTCAATCACGCATGTCCCAAAGATAACTTTCCAATGCATTTAGTTGATCAAATTATCGTTGATTGCACAAGCCACGAGGCTCTATCCTTCATGGACGGTTTCTCTAGTTATAATCAAATCCAAATCCACCTCGCCGATCAATACAAAACCGCATTCACTACCCCTTGGGGTACCTTTGCATATCGTTTCATGCCGTTTGGCCTAAATAATTCTGGCGCAACTTTCCAATGGGCTATGACATATATTTTTCATGACCTAGATCATATCGTCCTTGCATACTTGGATGACCTCACAGCTCAATCCAAGAAGCGCACCCAACATCTGGATGATTTATGAATCATCCTTCAATGGTGTCGTCAGTACAACATCTGCTTGAACCCCCTCAAGTGCGTGTTTTTCATCACTGTAGGATGTCTCCTCAGATTCATCGTTTCCCAAAGTGGTGTTACCGTGGACCCCCTCAAAGTCCAAGCCATCACAGAAATTCCACCTCCCCAGAATTTACGTCAACTCCAGAGCCTACAAGGAAAAGCTAACTTCCTATGGCGATTTGTCCCAAACTACACCACTCGAGCACACGGTTTCCTTCACTTACTATGCCACGAAATCCCATTTCACTGGGATGAACATGCCCAAAAATTATTTGACGATCTTAAAATGGTGCTCTCCAATGCCCCTTTAATCAATGCACATGACTACAATCGTGTCTATATCCTCTACATATCAGCATCAGTTATCTCAGTAGTAGGAGTACTCATTTAAATCGGTGATGATGATCATGAGCATGTCATTTACTATGTTAGTAAAATCCTCTCAGGGCCACCCTTGAAGTATAAACATGAAGAGAAACTCACCCTCACAATCGTCCTCGCAGTCCAGAAACTGCGTCATTACATTCTTCTTCGCACGACTAAGGTCATAGCAGATTCCAACCCTATGCAATACTTGCTTAGCAGTCGACAAATTAATGGAAAATTTACTCGATGGATCGTTATCCTTCAGGAGTATGATCTTGAATTCTCAACACCCAAGAGCAAGAAATTCCTCGTCCTTACCGAATTTGTCACGACATTCCCCTCTGACACTACTAGTGCCCCCATCAATACCGAATTCCCCAACGAACATATCTTTTACATCACTTTGGATGACCCTTGGTACAATGACCTCCTCTTCTACCTCCGAACCCAAACGTTCAGTAACCACCTCTCACGAGACAATAATCATTGTATCCACCACAAGGCCCCCCGCTATCTCCTCATCGAAGACATCTTATATCGGCAAGGGGTTGACACCATACTTTGTCTATGCTTGACTATTGACGAGGCCAATAGAGTCTTAAATGACTTCCATAGTGGTGCAAGTGGGGGCCATCTTTCAGGAATGTCCACTACTCAGAAAATCATCCAAGAAGGTTATTTTTGGCCTACATGGTTTCACAGTTGCATTCACGCCATGAAACGATGCGAGAAATGTCATCTTTATGCCAACAAAGCATGAGCACCACCCTCTCTTCTTCACCCAGTCATTACTACCAGCCCCTTCTGTAAGTGGGGCATCGACTTCATGACTTGTAATCCCCCCTCTAGCAATGGACACAAATACATTGTTCTCACAGTCGATTACTTCACAAAATGGGTGGAAGCTATGCCCACCTTCAACAATACCATTGACACTACAATGCGTTTTTTCTTTAACCACGTCATATCTTTCTTTGGAGTACCACTCCAACTAGTTTCTGATCACGGGAAACACTTCAAGAATGACATTTTTGTCAAACTCTCATCTCCGTTAGGAATCTCCCACTCGTATGTTCGATTCTCTTCAGATATTGTTCACGTCGGGTATTTGGTTTTCATGTGTGTAGGTACTTGGTCATCATACATCCATGCAACCCCTTCAGGTATATCATCAGAATTGGCATGTAGTCATTCCCTCTGAATCTCACTTGCATCTCCAGTCACACCCTCTGACATTTACCTCTAGGATCCCCATCTCTGGCTCTGCAGTACCAACACCTTCATTTGCATCTTCGGTACGGTCACCCGATAGCACTCTCCCCCAAATGAGTTGTCCCATTCATAGCACCCTTTTTCACATTGACACTCATGCTATTTTTCAACCCTTTAGGGATGGGAGTCCTAATAGTCTTACATTATGTCACGAATCAGCCACATACTCCTTCTCCTCATTTTTCTAGATTTCCCACAAGACTCCTAGATTATCTCTTCAAGGTTGTATTTTGTACTGCACCTCTGCAATATCATGAACCCTCCATTTCATCCACAATCAATTTTCCCCTCTGCAAATTTCCCTTCATTTCACCTACCTCATATAGAAACCCACCCATGGGGCCCCCACCCTCCACCAGTTATTCAAGCAAATTGTGTCATACCCGGGCCAACCATTTTACATTGGGGCACCCGTTTTTGTATTTGTACACTCATCCCAAATTATTCTTTATTTATTCTACAAATGCCTTTGTTTCCAGCATTTACATTCCCTTTTTGTCGTCGCCTTTGGCGACCTTCTTCCCATTTTGGCAAAATGCAACCCATGTCTCCCTTGGTTGGAGAACTCCTTATCATCTACCCTTATTGAAATCGTCCATATCCTCTGAGTATCCCACATTTCACTTACCTATGCCCTTTGATTTTGTTCACTTTGTCCTGCCTCAGGCACAACTTATCCCACATCTTGTTGTCCCCCTGACACTTGACTTAGTTGAATGGTTGCGGCCACTTATTCTTCACATATACCCCCAACCAAGGGAAGTATTGAGTCTCCATACATATTGACTTCAACCATGTACCTCCTCCAGTTCCTAACCTCACCTAGTGGATTTCACAAAGCACTTTGCTTCTGGGAGTTGCGTCCCCCTTTTTTTGACATCAGCACAGTTTTCCAGAAGGGTGACAGTATCTTGATTCTCATTACCTATCCAATGAGAGATCTCGGATGGCACAGGGAGAACCACAATTGCTCCCTGCTGTCATTGACCCCCGTAACATTTGACTTCAGCACTTTCTCATGTTACAGTGGGTCTTACTTTGTGACTATTGCAGTTATTTCTTATATTTGCCAAAGACCTCTGAATTGGGCTGGGCTCTCAATGCCTAAATAATCTGTGATATCTCTTACAGATGTCACTGTATACCATTCAGAGTATGTTCCTTTGCAGAATTGTCTTTTTCCTTTATCATGGCTTCCCCCGAGGGTGCTACAGTTGTCTACATCAACACATCATTCCTCTCTTGAGTTACATGACATGAGCATGGGGCATGCCGGCCTCATTTGTACACAGTTTATTTTTACACACCTTATGGAAGGTTGGGTTCTACAGGTTCCCTTCTCCCTCCAATGGGTAACTCTTGACAATCCCACTATTGCTCTCTCTTATAGAAACACTCTCAGTCGAAGAAACATTGATGGATTTTGGCTATACGTATGCTCCTAACCTCATCCATTAGGGGGCATATGTTGTCACTGAAATTTCGTCCGCAAATGGTTACAAGAATTCAGCATCATCAAACAGTTATGAGGTCACCCATGGACAAAAATTACCACAAAATCATTTCCAAAGGGTCAAAAACTATACAACCAGTGACAAAATTAAAGGGCACTATGAATACACAGGGCCTGCACGCACATGCACAAAACAGAAATGTAGGAATCGCGCACATGCGCCCGATGCATGACTGTTGTCACAAAAAGTCACGCACCTAAGAAACGACGCATTTATGAGAGTGGTAAGTCTCCCACCCACTTCTGGTTCAGCTTCCAAGTTTATTGGACACTCAAATCTTGACTGGATTCGACTAGGTGGTTGTTCAAAGACCTAGAAATGCCCTAATTAGCCTCTTTACACACTACAAACTGGTTGGACAATACCTCAAATGAATGCTATAAAAAGGCCATGGATGCACTTCATTTTTCAAGGAATTTCATAGCAAAGTTATGCTGCCACTATTCTCTTGAGGAATCCTCTATTCTTATCTAGAGTGTATTGGCATCATTGCATTGGGTAATCCATCTCACCCCTTGAGTGGATTAGCAAAGAATTATTTCACCATTTTCATTTTCATTTTCAAAGTTGTAAGAAGAGATTATTTGTGGGGGTCCAAGATCCCTCCCTTGGAGGAAGAAGAGACTCACAGTCCTCTTTTTTCTTGGTGTATTCTTTCACTAATATCAACCTTACCATTGGTGACATGGGTCATATTGTTTCTTTTGTCCTTATATCCCTATGTTCATTAGTTTAGTTGTTGTTTTATTTCTTAGTTTATTTCTTAGTTGTTCTCTTTATATTTCTTTCTCTAACCCTTTTCCTTACAACTATCTTGCTTAGAAAACCCGACTAAGCTTGCAAGCACCTCTATTTTGTTCACTAAGGTGATGAAAAATGTGCAACACCATGTAATCAAGAAATTTCTTTCTTATAAACATCAGGAATGTTGGCTTCCTTGTGAGTGAGCTTAATTGGAATAAAATGGGCAGCTTTAGTATGCTTATCCACCACCACAATGATAAAATCATGTTGCTTGTTTTTTCTAGGAAGTTTGGTGATGAAATCCATTATTACAACTTCCCATTTCCACTCAGGAATTGGTAATGGTTGTAGCAAACCAGATGGGTGTCTATGCTCAGCCTTTACCTTTTGACATTCTAAATGTTTGGCAATAAAATCAACAACTTCTTTCTTCATGCCCAACCAATAATATTGGCTCTGGACAACTGCAATAGTTTTCTAATAACCTGGGTGCCCATCATAAGGTACATTATGCATTTCCCTCAATATCCATTTTTCCAATTACTAGGAATTTGGTACATAAATTCTACCACTGAACATGAAAATTTCATCATTATGTAGCTTGTATTGTTCAGTTTTTTGCTGCAATTTACCTTGTTGTAGTTTTGCCACTAATTCCTTGTAATGCAAATCTAAATTTGCAGCCTCCAAAATTATGTGCTTCAAATCTTATTGGTACATGCTAATGGCTATAGCATGCAATTCATGCACTGTTCTACTAAGTGCATTAGCCACTTTGTTCTCTTTTCCCTTGATATACTTTATATCAAAGTCATAATCACTTGAAAGTCTAACCATCTGCTTTTCCTGGCATTTATAGTTGGTTGATCAAATAAATATTTCAGACCATTATGGTCTATCCTCAACTAAAACCTTTTCCCCATGAGGTAGTGTCTCCATTTCCTCAAGGCATGCACTATGGCTACCAACGCCAAATCATGAGTGGCATAGTTTCTTTCATGCTCCTTCAAATTCCTTGATTCATAACATATAACAAACCCATTTTGACTGAGGACTCCACCAAGTCATTCTTTACATGCATCTATGCATACAATGAAGTCTTCATTTGGGTCTGCAATCCTTAGTATTGGAGTTCTTGTTAATAATTGTTTCAATTGTTGGAATCTATTTTCACAATCCAATGTCCACTAAAACTTCACACCCTTCTTTTGTAAGGAATTTATTGGGTGTACTATATTTGAAAATCCTTCAATGAATCTCCTAGAGTAGCTTGCAAGGCCCATGAATTATACTACCTCTATCACATTATTTGTTACTGACCATTCTCTAATGGATTGTATCTTCTCAGTATCCACTACTATCCCATCCTTTGAAATGATATGTCCCAAATAATGATTTTTCTTCTGATAAAATGAGCACTTGCTCAATTTGGCATAAAATTGATGTTCCCTTAATACTTGCAACACCATCCTCAAATGATGCTCATGCTATTCTTTGGACTTAGAATATATAAGAATTTCATCCAAAAAGACAATGACAAACTTGTCTAAATATTCTTGGAAAACACCATTCATTAAGCACATGAAAACAATTGGTGCATTTGACAACCCAAATGGAACAACTGTGAACACATAATGACCATACCTTGACTTGAAGGCAGTATTTTTGATACATTCCTCCTTAATCATTACCTAATGGTATCCTGAATTGATATCTATCTTGGAAAACATCTTTGCATCCTTCAATTGATCAAAAAGGTCATCAATCCTTGGAAGAGGATACTTGTTCATTATAGTCACTTTATTCAACTGTCTAAAATCAATGCACAATATTAATGTCCCATCTTTCTTATTCACTAACAAGACTAGGGAACCCCAAGGTGACATACTTGGGCGTATATACCCCTTCTTCAAAAGTTCTTCAAGCTGCATTTGTAACTCCTTCAGCTCTGGTGTACTCATTTTGTAAGGATTCTTTGACACTAGAGCTACTCCAGGCATTAAATTTATAGAGAAATCAATATCTCTTTTTGGGGGTAGTCCGGGTGCCTCCCTGAAAACATCTTCAAACTCTTTTAGTACTGCATAATATTCCAAATTTGACACCTTATCCTTAGGTTTCTCTTCAATATGAGTTGAAAATATTTGACACCCTTTTCTGTAACATCTCTTCAGCTACAATGTTGAAATTTCTCTGATGGTTACTACCCTAGGAATTCCCTGCACTTTCCTTAGTTTCCCTTCCTCATCCAATCAAGTAAAGGCCTTGTTATGACATTCAAGCATAGCATGATGTTGGTCCAACCAATCCATCCCAATTAGACAATCATAGGAACCTAAAGGTAAGATGTTCAAATCTTCCTTGGTGCTCAGTCCATTCTTGTCCATAAGACATGACTTAACCGTCGCATTAACTTTTCTTTTGGCTCTGGTGGACAACTGCACCAACCAAGATTTTCCATGCTTTCTTCTTGGGAAATGCAAAATTTCCACCATATTAGGATCTATATAACTATGACTAGCTCCTGAATCAATTAAAATAACAATGGTTTGGTTGTTGATCATACCTTCCATTTCAATCATATGTGATTGATACTCTGCTTTCTTATTGTCTAGGGCTGCATAGATCCTTGGTACATTTTTTCCCATGTCCTCCACTATTTCAACTTGATGTACATTGTGGAAAGTCCTCATGTTTTCACCTCTGTGAGGAAAATATATGAACATATGATCTCCTTTACAACCCCAACATTAAATAGGTGGTTGCCTTGGCCTTTGAACCCCTATCTCAATCGTTCTGGGTTCTCTAGAATTCGGTTGTCCCTGAGGATTATTTCTGAAGAATGGTGGCTTAGCTCTCTTCTTCCTCTGATCCACCTTGAATTTCTTTTTTCCTTCCCAAGATTTTTGGAAAGTTGGCCTTGATTTTAGCTGATCATATAGGCATTTAGCTCACCTTATGGTATCCTCCAATGTCTTGGGATCATCATACTGTATTTTGTCATTGATGAATGATGGAAATCCACTCAAATACCTCTGAATCTTAACTATCTCATTCTTAATGAAAGAAACATACTTCAGCAGTTCTAAAAACCTTCTCGCATATTCATCTATTGTCATACTCCCTAGATTCAGTTCAAATAACTCTTTCACTTTCTTGTCATAATATCTCTTGGTCAAGTATTTCTTCTCAAAATACTTCTTGAATTCTCTCCAATTAATACTTTTCTCTTTAATGTGTTGCACCTACACAAGTTGATCCCACCACATGGATTCCTTTCGCTTGAGTTGATAGATAGAAATTCTACCTTCTGCATGAGAAGAATAATTATGCAATTGAAAATGCTTTCTCATGCCCAACAACTATGTTTATGCATCTTCATTCTTCTTGTGCTTCCCATCAAATGTAGGAGGTTTTATTTTGTTCATTTCTCCTCATAGTTAATCCAACCCAGAACTCTTATGCTTTGTGACAGGGAATGGAATTGAGCTATTATTTTCTCTCTTATTGGAATGCTTTGGGGAGTGGTGGTGATGTCTGCTAATACTTCTTGTTCTTCTTTTCTCATCAGGAGGCCTATGACTTCCTAATTTTCTTGAGAAACTCCCCTTATCCAATTTATTTTCTATTTTGTTCAAGCTCTGCATTAACTTCATGTTGAAGACATCTTGCTGCTCCTTGTATCTCATAATCCTTTCATTATCAGTTTTATGGATTTGGACATCCTTTTGCAAATTTTTAATGGTCTCTACCATATTCATGTTTTCATCTCTTCCTTCTCCATGTCCATTCGAGTTTGTTCCTTCAATGCCCAAATGGACATCCAACCCTCTGATCTCATCTTCCTGGTTGTAAGTCCCCTATGCCTCTTCCATTACTATGGACTCTATGTTGATTGTGATATGATCCAGTTGTTTTTAACTCTAAAAAAATGTGCATCCAACAAAACTTTTTCAAGCTAATTGTTTCAACAATTCCATGACAAATATGAACCATTCTAGTTTAATAATATATCAAAACTCTTTCTTCTGATTTCCTTAAAAATTGAATGCCTAGATAAATTTTCTAAGTGGATATTTAGATTCCTCTATCCAATACCTTTCCAACACCCACTCCCATGTTCAATTTCAAGTCTTGAGCATAACCTTATGGTTATTAGAAATTTTCCCATCAATTTTTTTCTATTCATTTTTCAACTGGGCACAAATATGTGTTGTAATTATGAAATTCCGAACCTACTCCATTGGATTTTTTGTATAATATCAATTGGGTTTTTTCATATACATATTATGGACAATATTTCTAAGTTTCACCTTTTTATGGGTTCCGAGATGCTAGTTACAGCTTGCTGAAGTTCTAGGCCAATTCATGCTTTTGGTCTAGAATGCTACATGTGCCTTATTTTCCATATAAAAAACTTTTAACATGCCCAAAAATTTAATTGAGCTTTGGGAATGTCTTCCATGGTTCAATATCCTTCCATTGACTTCTCTTGTGCCTCAATCTGATTCTGGAGCAGAAAGTTATGGCTCTGTGAAGCTAGTTGGGTTTTAAAATTTACCCTCCAATGTTTGTGTTGTAACTTTCTCATAAAAGCTTCGTTTGACGAACGGTTTACACCATTAGAAATCTCTATTAGATCTATTATATTTGAGATTTAGAAACATAGTGTGACTTGGCACACTTTGTTCTCATGGTTTTCGAGTACCTAAAAACGCTCTTAAGGACCTCAAAAACACGCTGCAAAAATATGGTGTTCAAATTATATAAAACATCACAGAAAATAACTGTTTTTTTATTGTTATTGACCCTCCAAATGACTTCGCGTGCACAAATTTAAACCTATATGCCAATATTTAGCATGCACAACAACACCACAAGATAAATCATGCTCAACACACCTATAACTATTGTGCATCACTTCTCTGTCGCGACGATAACTGTGTACTACTTTTGTGTCATGTGCCAAAATCCACTGCTCAAAGTTTAGGTTGTTGCACTATAACATGTTGTGTGTAGTTTTTGTATCACACACTGATACTTCATGTGCATTTCACTCTACATGTTGTACAATGCCAAATTTTAGTACACCCCTACCGTGCACCACTACTCTGCGCATCGTTAACTAAATTGTCGCGCAACAATATTTACCCACATTGTGTGTGGAACAACCAAACTCCTATGCGTTGTGACAATATTTTGCATACCACGTGCACCATTATTATGTGTGTGTGCATGACGTAGACCATATTATGCATATGCACACTGCACAATGCTAAACTTACTGTGTGCACCTGCACACCAACATTTTTCCGCGTGGCACCAACATTTAGTGCACACACTAGCATGCCAAAAAAAATTCGCATAGTGCCCAGTTTTACATATCACAAGATTTTCACTGTACATCATGCATTTTTAGTGCTCCCACCTGTGCACATTCATTTTTACATGCATTAATTCCTTGTGAATTCCACTGCAGAAATTGGGGCTTTTGCTTAACTTTTTCCCCAATTTACCATAGACATTCTGCAACTATGAAATTCATTCAATTCCACCTCGATAAAATCCGTTCAACTTATGAAACTACAAATCACTATGGGTTGACATATCTAGAATGAATTTATCCAAAAATCAAATCACGAATTGAGAATTTTATTTACTAATCTCGCTCCATCTGTCATGGCTTCACTGTAACTTCAAATTCGACCAATTCCAGGTCTAAATTTGCTAGTACAGATATTAAATCATTAATATCTCACCACTTGGCCGAATTTCTCAATGTTCTCATGAATTTAACAATGGAAATTGGGGATTTTCCCAATTCCATGTCATTGCTTCTAAAATTTACCATGGACGCTCTGTGACTTGAAATTTGGCCACTTCAAAATTAATTCTCTATGAAATTTGTCTTCAACTCAACTTGCTCAGCCCATTTAGGCTAATTGTTGAAAATTGAGGCTTTGATACCATATTGTAATGTCTCTGACCACCCATGTTGAACCACGCTACATGAGAGAATGCTTGTGTTCTCTCTGCAGAACATGTTGTAACATAGCCAACATCTAACTGAGCTATGCAAGATAAATTTTTCGCACTGCATGCAATTAAAATATATATACACATAGACCTCTGGCAAAAACATATATATAAAACGTAAACATACAAATACATTTGTAAATGCACAGATTCACATGGAAATAATAGTAAACGTATACATGCATCATATGCGGGAAATACCCATAAATATAAAGATAGATATAACCACTCATAAGATAAACCCATAAAAATACACTTGTAAATGACAATGCAACATGTAAATTTATCACACAATCCACATTTATCTTGGTAAGAATATCACCAACTGTGTGCATACCTTCCATGAACCTCCCAGCCTTAGGCCACACTATTCATCACTCTCAATAGTGAGTCACCCCCAAGATAAGACTAAAATCCACTCGAGTAAAGGGATTCCTAACCAGAATAATGGCTCATAGACAACAAGAAACACTATGTCACATGTGTCAACTCAAAATAACATCCTACACCCTCTCCTTCCTGACATGGATGTCCCACCCCAGGAAGTGTGCCCCTTCTCTTCTTAACAGACCTTCGACTGCCCCACTTCCTTTCTGGGATTCAACAACACGCTGGACAAAAAGTCCCAAAGACCTTCTGCTACAGTTTAGCACCTTTAGGAAATCAATTCCCAACAATTCTCTCACCCAAAGAGATTTCTCATGGACCTGACAACCTGCCTCTTCAATATCCCATGGGCCTGACAACCGGATTCTTCAGTCCAACTCCCAAGCTGACCAGCTACGAAAACCAGTATGGCTTTGGATATAGGTTCTGATACAATGACGGGAAGTATGGAGGATAGATGAATGTGCGAGTGAATGGTCTTCTTGAGGCTGAATGATGGGAGTAATTATGGAAAATATTCCCAAAATGAACTAAGTCCAAATGATAAGTATACATGTCTCCAACTTGACACTTCTCATGTTCGGAGCTACTTTGGCCCACTTGTTTCCATCCTTGGAACTTAGGATAAAATAATTATCCATACTTTATATTTAATAAATATTAATATAATATTCCTTTTTGGCTTAATCTCCCTATCTTATCCCTTTTCCTTATCTTTTAGCCCCCACCCTTTCCCAACTAGTGGAGTTTAGTCTCCCATACTCTTTTATCATGGTTGCTATGTGTGCAACGATGTATTTTATATTAATGTTGAGACATATACACAAGTAGGCCCACTAGCCTTTAACATATAGTCTCTTTGGCCTAATAATCACAAAATTGGCTCACTAGCCTATAAAACACATCATATACACAAAGGCTCCTTGGCCTCAAAATCATGCGCACTTAAGTTGTTGCATGCGGTATCCAAGAATCTGAACCTTCCTCATTTTATTGCTCAGTACATGCGCGCACTATGCCATGAAATGTGCATACAAAAGTGATATCAAACAACTCACCAACTTAAGTACATTTTCATTTACATTAACTACTGGGTTCGGCCTAGGGGTATTACAAGGTCGAGGCAAATTCAAAGCATGTTCCAAAAGAGAAATATGTATAGGAGCCATGAAAATTTAAATACATTCAGACAAACGTCTCCACAGGGTTAGCCTGTCATCATCCCTCCTTCTAGCACTAAGTATTGAGAAGAAGTAAAATCCCTCCTATAACAGGGCATAACTACCCGATCACAAGTCCCAATTAGACTTGTTTTCATTTGGGATGGTAGTTTTCAACTGATTCAGTGGGATTGATTTTCCACTTAACAAGTTTTCTCTTGGAAAGAGACTTAATCATTTAAGCTCTGATCTAAGTGATCCTAGACTTGCAGAAAATAAATCCTATCTAGTAACCCTATCTGAATTGAGAGAAAAATTTAATTATGTGTAGATGAAAAGATTGATTTTTTAGATTTCAGAAGGAATTCTTAACCTAAAAAATAATTAAGTACAATAACTATTGCTACTAGAAATAGATGGAAACAATTATATCCACACTTTAGAATGATAATAGAACTGGAGTTGATATACCCACATCTTCTAGCATCTCTATCTCATAAGCATTTTCATCAAATTTCCTTAGGATCTTACATGGTCCTATCTTCTTCAGCTTCAGTTTGTTATATGTTCCCCTTGGGAACCTTTCCTTCCTAAGATGTGCTAGAACTTGATCTCCCACTTCAAATTAAAGTTTTCTCCTATGCTGATCAACTCTGTGTTTGTACTCTCTATTGTTTTTCTACAATTGCTCTTTGATCTGATTATGAAGCTTCAACATTTTTTCACCAGAGTCTTCTTCTCTAGTGCTTCTGAATTCATTTTTCTCCATATATATCAACTCTGGTACTCCTCCTGGGTTCATCCCATATACTATATGGAATGGACTCTTTCATGTGCTCCTATTTGGTGATTCATTGTATGTGAACTCTATTTGTGACAAAATTGATCCCACTGGCTATGATGTTGAGTGAACAGACTCCTCAGAAAATTTCCTAAAATCTGATTCATTACCTTAGTCTGTCCATCTGTTTTAGGGTGATATGCTGAAATAAAAGACATTTCTATCCATAGATTCTTCCATAATGTTCTCCAGAAATGACCAACAAATTTAGTGTCTATGTCTAAGTCAATACTCTTGGGCAAGCCATGAAGTCTCACAACTTCCTTGAAAAACAAATTTGCAAGGTGCGTTGCATCATTAGTTTTCTGGCATGGGATAAAGTGTGCCATATTTGAAAATTGAAAAACTACCACAAATATGGAATCACTTCCTCTTTGTGTCCTTGGAAATCCCAATACAAAATCCATGCTTATTTCATCCTAAGGAATATCTGGAATAGGAAATGGTTGATACAATCCAGTGTTCTATTTCTTTCCTTTTGCATACTGGAAAATCTTACATCTGTCCACAAATTTATTCACTTATGTCTTCATACCTGGCCAATCGTATGAACTTTTCAACTGTGCAAATGTATTTTCATGACCAAAATGTCCTGCTAGACGTCCACTATGTTTTTCCTTTAGTAGATTATCTCTCATTGATCACTTTGGTATGCACAACTTGACACGTTAAAAAAAAAATCCATCTTGAATCAGATACTCTGTCCACTGGATTTTGCCTCTAAGAAAAATATTTGCACATGCTTCATATGCCTCTTTAAAATTTGGTTCATCACAATTCATCTCCTTAAGGTGTTCAAACCCTAAGGTTTTCACTTGAAATTCCTGCACAATCGAACATCTCCTACGCAATGCATCAACAACTTTGTTAGCATTACCGTAAATATGTTTAATGACAAAAGTGAAATTTTGCATAAACTCTGTCCACTTAGCATGTCTCTGATTTAACTTCTCCTATCTAGTTATGAATTGCAAAGCTTGATTATCGCTATACAAAACAAACTCTTTTGGAACAAGGTAGTGCCTCCATTTCTTCAAATCTTGAATTATTGCATAAAATTATTTATCATATCTGGAGTACTTTTTCTTAGTGTCATTCAACTTCTCACTGAAATATGCAACATGCCTATTATCTTGGCTCAAGACTGCTCCAATTGCAACTCCACTAGCATCACATCTTACCTGAAATGTCTTCCCAAAATCTGGCAAGACCAAAATACGTTGTTATATTATATTCTCCTTTAATATCCTGAAAATTTTCTTAACTTCTTCTGTCCACTTGAAAGACTTGTGCCTCTTCTTCACTGTATCTAATATTGGTGCACAAATTCCACTGAAATTTTTAATGACCTTCCTATAGAAACTCACTAGTCCATGGAAGCTTCTCACCTAGAATATTCTTATTGGCGATGGCCATTTTTTGATTTCTCTCACCTTCTCTATATCCATCTTCAATTCATGTGAAGACATTACAAAACCCAAGAAAATGAGTTATGTTATCATAAAAGAGGGCTTCTTCAGATCTATCAACAACTTCTCCCTCTACAATCTCCTCATCCCTCATGTTAAATGCCTCAATTGCTCTTCTTCAATTTTACTGAACACTAATATATCATCCAGATATACAATAAAAAACTTAACAATAAAATCTTTCAATACTTCATTCATAACTTCATAAAAGTACTTGGGGCATTTGTTAATAAAAATGGGATAACAAGCTACTCATACAACCCTTCATTTTTTTTTAAGGTTGTTTTCCACTCATCACCTTCTCTCATTCTTATCTGGTGATATCCACTTTTCATATCTATCTTTGAAAAATAATTTTCTCCACTCAAACAATCCATTAAGTCATCCATCCTTGGAAAAATAAATTTGTACCTGATGGTTATCTTATTTATGGCTCTTGATTTTGTACACATTCTCCATCCTCCATCCTTTTTTGGACTTAACACAATTGGTACTCTGCATGGACTGGAGCTTTCTCTAACCAACCCTTTGTTCATCAACTCCTGGAGTTGTCCCTTTACGTCCTAATTTTCTTGAGGTGTCAATATGTACGTTGCTTTGTTCGGCATAATCACTCTTGGTATTAGATCAATTTGATGGATGATAATCATGATGGGTGGCAATGAGCTAGGTAACTCATCCACTACTATGTCAACAAATTTTTCTAACAGCTCCTGAATTTATTCAAGAAGATCATCCATGGAATTATATGTAAGGACAACTATGGGTTTCCTTACCACAACAAATTGCATCTCCTATTCCTTCTTGAATTCACTCAAAAGTTCCTTCCCACTCATAAGAACTATACTTGTGTTGGATTCTTCCTTTACTTTAGTTTCCTCAATTGGCAGTAACATGTGTGTCCTACCATTATTATCCAAGGTATAAGTATTTTCTCTCCCATCATGAATGACATTTCTGTCAAAATACCATGGTCTATTGAACAAAACATTTTATACATCCATGGGAATCACATCACAAAAAATCTCATCTCTATATCCTCTTATCTTAAATTCAACTAGGCATTGTTTAGTTACCATTACTTGGTGCCCTTTCTGCAAACATGAGACTCTGTATGGACTCAGATGTGCAGTTGTCTCCAACTCCAATTTATCCACCATATCCATGGATACTAAGTTATTAGTTCTCCCACTGTCAATTATCACCTTGCATACATTATATTTAGTCTTGCAATAAGTTCTGAACAAACTAATCATTCACATTGGTTTTTCAACCTCTGGATCTGACTTCAAGAGAACCTTCTGCATCATTAGATATTTCCCATATTTTACACATTCTTCTTCAACATTCCTCTTTTTCACTTATGAAATGTGGGCTTAACCTCCTCCATCTTTCTTACTCTCAGGGCATTCCCAAGACATGTTTCTTGTCTTTCCACAGGAATAAAAATTCACTTCTCTTGCTCTTCCTCTTCCTCGAGGAAAATAGTTTCTTCCACCATATTGTCTCCCTCGCGAAATTCCTCCTCTTTTTGAGTGACTATGTTGTTTTCCAGTCTCAAGCTTGGGGTTCTGTGCCTTATCATGGACAATTCCCTTTCCTTTGTTTAGACTTCTTCCTCTACTTTGTTGGCTCTATTTTCTGGCCAACTTCTCTTTTTCCTTCAGTGCAATCTGATAAGAATCCTCCACTCTCCTTACTGTCATCATGTTGATTTCATCCTAGATTTCATCTTGGTTATCATTCTTTCCCAATTCTTGATCTTTCGATTACCTTTTCATCTTTTGTCAACTTGCATTTCATCCCACCAAAATGTTGCATGTCCTTTTAATTTGGTGGCAACATGTTTCACCTTCTTCACCTCATCGACGTCTTCATAGTCGAAGTACTTGTGAATTTATCTTATCCAATCCAATAATTCTTCAGCATATAAATTTCCTTCATACATTGGGATGTCTATCTTCACTCAAGCTCCCAAATTGACAAAACATTTCAGTAAGAGTTCCTCTGCAGCATCTTCTCCTGTAGCTTCGTCAACTTCCACTTCTTTGCTCTCTGCATCACTGACGTTTCCAAGATTAGGTGCCCTCCTTTGTGTTGTCTCCATAACATCTAATCTAGCATGAATCTCTATCATCTCCCTTTCCACAAATCAATTTGCTACAGGTGGCTCTGCACATATTCTAGACAACATGGTGTTGAAATTTCCCCTTCACACAACTACCACTTGTTGTATCTAATACCATTGTATTTTATCATACTACTTCCTTCTTTCCTACCTTCATAATTAAAATATCTGGCTCTGATACCACTTGATTGTATCAGACTATCTTCTTTGTCTCCTCTCTCCTTTTTGTGATGTCTCGAAGAAAATTTCCACTCCGATACCACTTGATTCAACCCCCCTTTTGTCCTAGGGGTTGTGCGACCTACCGGTCAAGGATCTTCAATTTTTTTAGCCGAATCAACTCTTGAGGCCTCTACTAGACCTTGGAATCAATTTACATAGTCCCACGTTTGTTACCACACAGGTTCAATTCACCCATGACCCCATTCTCTGGCGCTTATGGTAATAATGAGTGGCGAGCACTAGCTCCTTTGCTAGGATCTTCTTCAATATTACCACGAGCTATAACCTTAGGCTAGCCCCTTTCATAAATTTGGGCTTCGATGCTTTTGACTGTATCTTACCCATTTTTCTCTGAACTCTAAACTGCGGACTTACTCAACAAGATGTATGGTTCTCATCTCTCCAACAACCAACGACTATGATCTGTTCAAGACTTCAGCGTTTGGGAGTTCTAAACATCTTAGCCCTCCTTTTCCCTGAAGTACTTTATCACCAAAGTGACAGAGATGACACCAAATGTCCACACAATCGACGACTAGGATTTATCTTCTTACCTTTTTCCTAGATGCATGCTCCTGGATCTCATGATCTAACGATGCATGTCCCCCTCAGATGGACAGTCGCAATCTCCTCCGCTACGTCACGACTTTGAGATTTTTTCTCATGCTGTACCCAAAACTTGAGGAGTTCTTTCTACAAACTCTCCAATCTATTTCTACGTATCCTCACTAGAACCAATGCCTTGTATTATTTCATAGATCGAGGACTTCAAAAATCCCCGATCTTTAAACACTTCAAAATATCTGAATACTTGAAGTTTTGAAAGAATCCATGACTGTCCTCCATGCAACTCTTCCAAATATGATGGTCTGGAATGATCTCGTTTCCTCCTGAAGGGATCTTGATCACTAATTTGTGAAATCTTAAAGGGCTCCTCCCTATTGAAGAATTCTCGCCTGCTACCTCTTCTGATCTTGTTCTTCCTTCAAACTTTTACTCCTTAAAGAATTTTCTTCGACACTTAGTCGAAATTGACCCTGTGCACACCTTGCAACATGTCTTCCTCCATGAATTAGCTTCTTTGTGGATGACTATGCACACCTTCCAACAATTCTTCACACTCTTTTTCAAATACACTTAAGTTACTGCTCCTGAGCTTCTGATTCTAAAAGTCTCTGTCAACTCACTCCTTGCAGGAAATATGCACTCCTTGCATACAAAGCTTCAAGTTATCTCTCTTGAAATTGTTCCTCCTTGACACTTTGAACTTCTCATAATGACTTCTTCAATACTTAGCCAAATATCTACCCTATGCACACTTTCAAGCTACCCCTCCTAAAATTTTTGAGTCAAAAAAAACTCTGTCAACACACACCTTATGGACACTTATGCACTCCTTGCAAACAAAATTTTCACATTATCTCTTCTGAGCTTCTGAGTTGAAATATACTCTGTCAATGCACACCTTGAAAACACTATGCACTCCTTGCACAGACTCATAGAAGAGAAACAATTGAAACTTATCTAATATCTCATAGATTCATACATTCAACCATGTAAATGAAGTCATAACATAAGAAAAAGTAATAACAGATAAAATAAATTAAACATAAAGCCTAGCATTCATTCATTCAGATAGAAATAGTAACAACAATACCGAACATATGGATCAATGCTTCTATGTTATATTCATTCAAATGATATGTACATGGACTCATACAATACTCTTCTACAACTCAACAGCTCACAGCTTCAAATAGCTTTCAACAACAATAATATTAGCTACAATACTTTTTAGCAGCCTCATTTGGGCATATATTACATTTATTTATACAAAAGAGCTCATAGAGATTTTCCCTCCAACTACCTTAGCGTTATCCTATCTAAATAAAAAATTTCAAATACTAAGGATTTATTACAATAAATGTTAGAGAGAGACAAATATGAGAAAACACTATGAATATGAATTACAAGATACTACATTAAAGGAAAATACACTCCCCATTGATCTCATGTGATGGTTCAACTCCTAAAAATTTAAGACGTTCTTTAATTACAATATTTTCAATATATTTAATGAAATGCCATATTTAATATTCAAAAATCCACTTCAAAATGTGCGCTAGCGAACTGAGATGTATTCCACTTGTGATTTTATGATGATGGTCCTGCATCACAATGGATAATGACAACTGATAAGAAGGAGATCTCAATGGACAAATATTGAAGATCAAAATAGAATCACATAACATAAATAGTTACACCTAAAAATTAAAATTAAAACTAATAAAATGAATCACATGGAATAAATAATGATGCAGGAGCATCATAAAAAACGACTGATAAGATATAGTGGGTGAATCCACATACAACACAATGCACATTAAATTGGTTTGAATTCCAAGGAAGGAACAACATTTAATTTTGAATCCATTGTAATTAAAGATCTCTTGAGATCAAAAGTCTAGAAACATTGTATACGCCAGAAAGGTTGTAAAAGCGTCCTTAATGAGTGTAGAAGGCATATATTTTTGAGCATCGACTCATATCTAAATTTGTAAATATGCATTTATTGTGATAGAATTGTAACATCCCGCTCTAGCGCACTTACCAAACTTATTCTTTGAGGACACTTGCTCGCAAGTGATCTGGATTTTTATGATGATAAAACTTTTTCCTTCATTATGATGCGTTAAGATATATGACATGATGTTTTTACTACGTTGATGTAGACAGGTGCTGCTGACTCAGTTTCATTGAGTGTGAAGGGTTTCGGACCCTGAGGATGTAGAGGCATAGGTGGAACTCCCTTGGAATCCGGATTGAGTCAGGGAGTGGGCTATTTGGGTTGTTTCATTTACGGTGATATTGTGTTGATTTGATGCTATTGATTTTATGATATGTTGTTGACATGATCTGACATGATGGTTGATGATGCACGCTGACGATAGCTTGCCGACCAGACTCACATATGGAGTAAAGGG
>SNQJ01S0001761.1:74040-112603 GCA_010110895.2 Picea sitchensis
CAATTAAGATGTTACTTATAAATATGATGTTATTTTATGGCATTATCATTAAAATTTATGATCATTTGACATCGCATGGAGAGCTCCTCTTGTTTAATGAAATGTTTTTATCTTGTAAGGTCATTAAAATTTCGGTAGTTGTAACCTATAAGAGGTATTGAAGTTGTAAGATCATGGTCGGGAAATGTGAGATAAATGAAAGATGGTTAATATTTCGTGACAGTGATATCGTAGTTTTTATTGTTGGTGCAATAACCTTGACTTACGTACAATAAATTACTCCGAATTAGTGAATTAAGGTGGTTGTTCATTTAAACAATGTTGAACTTGGGTTTCATTGTCGGAGTCCTTTAGTCATGCGCCTTCCGTAAGGGGCGTAATTGTTCTTCTTATTTTGTTATACTTGATTGTGGTCAGTTTTACTTTGTCGCTAAATGTTTGCGTTGTGCACCTGATGCCTATGGTCGTTTATTGATGCAGTTACTCGTCGTGTGCCTTTAGTCTTCTTGTGATTAATATCGTGGTCGCGTCTTGTCGGTTGTCCAGGGCATCACACAGTTAGCGTGTTGTTACTTCTACACGCGTGCACACACTTAAAAAAAAAAAAAAATGCACCTGTTATTAGAATGGTTTTCGTAACGAGGCGGTTCATTACAAGAATAGTGTTAGGCAATGCATTTAATAAGATGTGAAAGCACTAGAGTTCTCTAGAGAAGAAGAATAAAAAATCCATATATGTATAAATCATTGTAATTTGTGTTTTAAGTTAGTTTCTTTTGAGGAGAAGAGAACTTTAGGGGAGAAATACCCTCAAATCCTATGAGGAGACTCTAATATTATTTTTTTTCTTTCTCAAACTTAATAAATACTTTGTTGTTTTATTTTTTCATATGTGTGTTTGCATCTTTCATGAATGAATTTGTAAATTTTTTTAAGTTTCAAATGTTTCTCTTCGGGTAGTCAAGTTCAAAGCGTGCACAAATCCGATGCAATGCATGTAGAGGCCATTAATTTCTAAGGATTAGAACTCAAAAGGGATAGTTCAAATTCTACAAAGAGTAAGCGCAGTAAGTGCATAGAAGCTAACACAAGTGTGCGGAGGTCGATAATTCTTAGAGGAGACACTCAGGAGAGTTGGCCTATAGAGTGAACAAACAAACCTTCTAAAAGTACAAATCTCTCTAGGGAAGCACAAGTGAGCATCGGAGACCACTTCATCGAAGTGATAAAGCTCAGAAGATAAAGCACCTCAATGTTCCAGAGCAAGAACGTAGAGATCGTCAAAATAGTTTGGTAAGGATCAGATGATCGAGAATTATAGTTTGGGATCCCAAATACCCATGGGCCATAGATCCAACAATTAAGTGAGATCCATCCGATCTCTGAGTCCTTCAGATTTCGAGTATTCAAAATTTGGGTTCAATAAACTGTTAGTTGAGGTGAGGATTCTCGAAATCCCAAGGACCTTCGATCTCTGGTTACATATTCAATGCTAGTCGTAGATCCTTAAGAGCATATGGTCCCCACCAACAATCCAATATCGGACAAACAAAATTTTTTCGTTGAAGCTATAGGAGTGGAGGAATAGGGTAAGACCCGCAGCTTCTGGTCATATTACATTATGAACGCATTTAGCTAGTAAGGAGAACCTTCAGAGTCCTGCAAAACCATCAGAGTCCCGAAGCCCAGAACTCCAAAGTCTCCAAGTGTAAATAATGCCTTTTTTCTAAGCACTAGGTTCTAGTAGCGGTCACATAATTGTTATTTCAGGGGAAGAGTATTGTGGATCTTAAAGGTTCACGCCTCTATTAAAAGGTATGTGGTAAAGAAAAACAAGGGTTTCTGAAGATCCTAAGCCATTTCGACTCCTTATTTGTAACGATCCAAACTGATAGGTGATGTATATATATATATATATATATATATATATACATACATGTCGTTGAGGATATTTCGAGAGACACATGTAGCTAATGCATCTACGACGACATAAATGAGACAACTTCATTTAATTTTATACGCCATGGAAGCAACACAAAGGAGAGCGCTAGATGTTGGAGATGTTAGTGTGGCTGAGGAAGAAAATATATTATAAGAGGAAGAAACTAGAGGAACGATTGTTGAGAGTTGTTGTCAAGCTGGGAACTAGGGTGAATATGGAAGTCCCAATGTATGAAGGTAATCTGGATGTTGAATAATTGCTTGACTAGATAAATTCCTTCAATAAATACTTTTATTATGAGGATATAGAACATGAGAAGAAAGTAAAACATGTTGTGACAAGGTTGAAGAGACATCCATCTTTATTGTGGGACGAGTTGCAAGATGACAAAAGGAGGAAAGGTAATTCTAGGATTAAGAGTTGGAATAGAATGGTATCTAAGCTCAAGGCTAAGTTCATACCCAAATATTATCAGCTGAATTTGTTCATAAGAATACAGAATCTGAGATAGAAAGGTATGTCAGTGAAAAAATATATTGAAGAATTATATAAGTTGAATATAAGAGAAGGACATGGGGAAAATGATGAAGAGAAACTTGCTAGGTATATCAATGGGTTGAGGTACAAAATTCAATATTATATTACTCTAATGACGATGAGGAATGTAGAGGATTCTTATTAGGTAGCCCTGAAACAAGAAGAAAAACTAGCAATGGAGCAGAGCCAAAAGAACAGGGCAAAGAATCCAAGCAGAGGAAAAGGAAACTCGAGGGGAAATTTCTAGAAAACAAGGGAAGAAAATAGTGTCTCTGGAAATCACATGGCTAAAGGAGGAGACTCTAGAGGAAGGAGACATTTTCCAAGAGGTAGAGGAAGAGGCAGAGGAGGAGACGTTAAGTGTTATTCTTGTGGAAAGACACGAAAAATTTCTTGGGAATGTCCTGAAAATAAGACTGCAGGTTTTAGAGGAGCTCACATCATTGAGGCTCAATAGAAGAATGTGGAGACAAAGGAAAAATAATAATTTGTTGAAGAGGGAATATCACTCATGATAAGGAAATCCCTTGTGAATCTAGAAAAAGAAGTGCAAGATCCAACACAAAGAAAGAGTTTATTTAGAACCGCTTGCAAATCAAAAGAGAGGGTATGCAAGATGATTATTTATTGTGGGAGAACTTATAATTTAGTGTCCACAGAAATGGTGGAAAATATGAAGCTAGAGATGACAACAAATCGAAATCCATATAGGGTGTCATGATTGCAGAAAGGACATCAATTCATGGTGAGTGAACAATGTAAAGTTGAATTTAATATTGACAGTTATAAGGATGGAGTTTTGTGTGATGTCATACCTATGAATGTTTGTCATGTTCTATTGGGAAGGCCATGGAAATATGACATAAATGTCATACATGGTGGGAGAAAGAATACTTATACCCTTGAGAAGAATGGGTGTAGAAATATGTTGTTTCCACTGGAAGATAAGGGAGTAAAAAAGGAGTCTAGTCTGAGTATACTTCTCATGAGTGTGAAGGAGATATTGAAGAAAGTTAAGAAATATCAAGAGATGTAGTTTGTTGTTATAGGTAAGATGAGAGCTATCCTTACAAATACTTCTACGAATAATTTCCCTCTTCAAATTCAGGAATTATTGGATGAGTTTTTTGACATTGTGGTGGACGAGTTGCCAAATAATTTTCCTCTCATCAAAAGTATTAGTCATCATATTGACTGTTGGAAGCAGGCCAAAGCGGAAAGAAAGGATATTTTGGGAAGGAAGGCATGCACAAAGAAAGAGACATCTAGAAGGAAGACAACCACATGCACATGCATGGAAGACCTAACGAAATTAGGGTTAGGGTTTTTGTAATACATTGTAATGGCCAATGAGCCAGAAATGTATAAATATAGATACCTAGGTCTCATAGAAAACACAGAGGTGAGAACGTAAGATGGAGGAAGATATATGGGATCTTGAGGAGAAGTCTCATTTTGATGGATAGTTGTCATATTTTCTATATGACCTAATTTTGTAAGTTGTTGAGCTGGAGAGAAGTAAGGGGGGTGCATCTTGAGGGTTAGATCAGAGGCTAAGGATCCTGGTGAAATCTAGTTTGCCTCATAATAGATCTCAACCCACTGAGAAGTACTATAAAGCATGTGGCACTGTAGTTTTGGAAATTCTATAATAAAAGAGCTTAAGAGCCAGATATTTGTGGATGTAGCCCAGGGGGGCTGAACCATGGTAAAACCTGTGTTATGTGATTGAATGCATGTGTTTCCTTACTATTTTAAGTAGTTGTTGATATGCTAAATGAATGAGTTGAATTTATTCCATGCATAAACATAAATGACAATTTATTGCATTAATAAGTTAAGTAGAACTCTCAACGCACACTTCTCAGATCTCCACTCAATCCTGGAATGAAAACACTTGAGTATTGTAGTCACCCATTAAGACTATCTCATCTGAGACTGTGTAATGCACTCTGTGTGTTGCGTTGCATTATGGTTTACCAGGAGGGTCGATAGTTTTAGAGGTTTTGTTGGAATATCCGTAGACATGAACCCTGGGTCAAGTGTATTGAATATATAAACTCATACGTATAAATTATAACCAACATTGACCTTATTTCTGGTGTGAGTTCTCCAAACAAATTAGCATATAGGTTGACCCCATAGGAGAATGAAGAGGTCAAGAAGTAGGTCCAAGAGTTGTTGGACAAAGGGTTGATCAGAGAAATTTTTATCCCATGTGCAGTAACAACTGTGTTGATTCCAAAGAAGGATGGTGGCTGGAGAATGTGCATGAATTCCAAAGCTATCAACAAAATAACCATCAGTTATAGATTTCCTTTACCCAATATGAATGATTTAATGGATTTTTTGAGTGGAGCCAGTTATTTTTCTAAGATATATTTGAAAAGTGGTTATCATTAGATAAGGATGAGAGAAGTATATGAGTGGAAAACAACATTCAAAACAAATGAAGGGTTGTATGAGTGGTTTTTTATACCATTTGGTTTAACGAATGCTCCAAGTACATTCTTGAGCTTGATGAATGAAGTCCTCAAAGATTTTATTGGAATTTGTAATTGTTTATTTGGATGATATCCTAGTCTACAATATGACTAAGGAGGAGCATTCAAAACACTTAAGGATGGTGTTGAGGAGATTGCAATAAGAGAAGTTGTTGATAAACTTGAAGAAATGTTCTTTTATGAAGAAAAAAGTTGTGCATTTTGGGTTTTTGATTTCTTCAAGTGGAGTGAAGATGGATCCATAGAAGGTGAAATATATAAAGGAGTGGCCTTCTCCAAGAAGTGTGTTTGAGGTAAAAAAAATTCATGGGTTAGCGAGATTTTACAAAAAGTTATTCAGAAATTTTAGTAGTATTTGTGAACCCATAGTGGATACTATAAAGAAAGACTATGGATCCTATGATTGGAAAAAATAATATGAGAAGGGATTTAGACTATTAAAGGAGAAGATAATAGAAAAACCCATCTTAATTTTTACATACTTCAGGAAGACTTTTCAAGTCAAGTGTTATGCAAGTGGAGTGGCCATAAATGTCATTTTAAGTCAGGATGATAAGCCTATTTTTTATTTTAGTGAGAAGTTGAATGATGCTAAGAAGAAGTATTCAACTTATGATAAGGAATTTTATGCTATAATTCAATCTTTGAAAAAGTGGAGGTATTATATTATTCCAAAAGATTTTATCTTGTATAATAACTCACGCTTTGCAATTTATAACGAGACAGGAGAAGTTGAATCAAAGACATGAAAAATGGGTAAAATTCATGCAGAAATTTACTATTGTCATTAAACATATTAGTGGGAGTGCTAACAAAGTTGTTGATTCTTTGATCGAGAGATGTTTGATATTGAGGGAATTTCAAGTGGCGACTTTGGCATTCAAACACCTCAAGGGAATGTACAAGGAAGACCCATATTTTAAGTAAGCTTATGAGACTTGTGAAAATCCTTTGATGGGGGATAGATGTCCATGGATGGAGTACCAGATACAAGAAGGATTCTTGTTCAAAGGGATTCATTTATTTATTCCAAAATATTAAATGAGGGATAACTTGTTGAAGGAGAAGTGTAGTGGAGGATTAACTGGACATTTTGGCCATGAAAAGACACATGCACAATTGAGTTCTTCTTACTACTGGACAGGCATGAGATCTTACATGAAGAATTTTTTGAAAAAAATCATAATTTTCCAATATGCTAAAGGGAAGAAGAAAAATACAGTACTATATCAACCATTTCCTATTCCAACCGGGCCATGGGATGCTATAAGTATGGATTTTGTTCTTGTATTACTAAGAACCTAGAGGGGAAATGATTCAATTTTTGTGGTAGTAGACATTTTTTCAAAGATGGCACATTTTATACCCTGTCACAAGACAAGTAATGCCACCCATTTAGAATTTTTGTTTTTCAAGGAGATTGTGAGATTGCATGGATTTCCTAGGAGCATAGTCTTAGACAGAGACAGAAAATTTGTAGTAAATTTTTGGAGGACTTTGTGGAAGAATTTGGGGACTAATATTTCCTTTAGTTCATGATATCACTCTCATATAGATGGACAGGATGAGGTAGTGAATATAGCTTTGGAAATTTTCTAGGAAGTCTAGTGACTGAATATAAGAGTCAATGGGATAAAAATTTTCCTCGGATGGAATTTGCATAAAATGTTTCACCAAACATGAGTATTGGTAAGAGCTAATTCCAGATAATATATGGAATGAAACTAGGGGAAATGTTTGATTTAAGATACTTGGTCCAAGATGAATTTCGAAGTGCAGGAGCATATGACTTTGCTACATAGATGGAAAAAATGCATGAATAGGTTAAAGGCCAGCTACAAAGTAACAACCAAGAATACAAGCATAGAGTAGACCAGAAAAGGAGAGAAGTAATTTTCAAAGTGGGAGATCAAGTTATGACACATATAAGGAAGGAAATATTCCAACGATGGGAATATAATAAATTGAAGTTGAAAAATATAGGGCCTTGTAAAATTATCAGAAAATTTTATGCAAACACTTATGAGATCGAGCTACCAAAGGACATTGGAATGTTACCAATATTTAATGTAGCATAATTATATCCTTATATAGGGAATAGAACAAAAAAATCATATGAGCGAGAATAAGTCTAGTGGACTCATCAGATGCCCACGACATAAAAGCTACATCTAGAAAAGATTCTAGATCAAAGTATAGCTAAAAGGACCAAGAGGAAAGTATATCATGAATCACTAGTACAAAATGAGAGATAAATGACCCAAAAAATGACCAGAATACGCATATAAATGACCACTTTTGATTTCACGATCACTGGTAGCTAATTTTTGGTCTCTTATTACAATACCAAAATTGATCACATTTAGTTTGGTCATTTATAGCTTGTCTTGTGGTAATTAATTTGGTCATATATTTGGAATTAATGACCAAATATATGACCACACTACAAGCTATAAATGACCTAACTAAATATGACCAATTTTGGTCGCGTAATAAGAGACTAGAAATTAACCACCAAAATTTCCATTTGGTCATTTATATGTGATTTTTGATCATTGTTTTGGGCACTTATCTCTCTTTTTTTGGCCATTTTATATGTGAATTTTGGTCATTTAGTTTGGTCACTTATCTCTCATTGTTTGTTCACTCATCTCTCATTTTTTGGTCACTAATTTAGTAATTTTTAGTCATTTTATATGTGTTCATTATTCTCATTATCAGCATCCAAGATATAAAATATTAGGATATTTCCAAGAACAATTTCCCCTCAAAGAAAAACATTAATTCATATAAAGCTTCCATATTAAAACAATGTAGTTTACACAAGATAAAATCCAATTAATCACTTGAGAAGAGAATTTCTAAACAATATAAAACAATATATATCAAGATAGTTTCTACATAAGTTTAAGACATCATGCTAACTTCGCTTACTTTTCTTTTCCCCTCAAACTCGAGTTTTCAAAATTTGACTAAAACTACACATGCCAATCCTTCCCTCACATGTTCACCACTAAGGTTCTCATCCTTCTCATGTGTAATTAACAAATGTAGAAGAGCGCTTTGTTAAAATATGGTTGATTCCAACAAAAAAATTGTTGGAAGATTGGTTGTTCTCATTGATGTCAACAGTAGTCATGGGTTTTGGACCACACGATTGATCAAGGTATTTGGACATGAAGCAAAATGCACATGCAGATACAACACCCATGGATGGATATTATTCATCATGTTTTTTTCGGTGGCATGTGGCATGTCACATGGATTCTCATGGTTGAGGAGAAATGAATTTTTGATGATGAGAAAGTGAATTGAAGAAGGAAGTACATGTAGGCCCTGAAGATAATTAAAGAAAAGAATTACAAAATAAGAAAGTGTTAGGTCAGACCTAATGTTAAAATGAAGTGACATAAATTGTATAAATACATATAATTATACATTCATTTCATGCACAAGTCTAATTTCATAGGAAATCAAAAGTAAAGGTCAGATTTCAAGGGAGCATGAAGTCTTTTGGTGATGTGTTCTAAGGTATGTTATTTACAGGTCATCTTACCATTTGCACTAAAAAACAATTTCTAGAACGATTTAGATGGTGAAATTGATATGGTATTGAAAAGACATATCAAGTTACCCATGGTAAAATTTTCATCTCTTGATTCTCTATAATTATGGATATACACTCTGTGGAAGATAAGGTTTTTGACTAGTCCTGAAGCTAGTCAATAAACAGGTGTTCCGAGTAAAACAATCATAACTTATTCATAAACAATAAAAATGAAGTGGGAAAATTTTCATTGGAAAGAGTATGGAATTTAGTTTATTTTGTGTGAGTTTTAGAATTTGATGTTAAATATTGAGCGCAAGGCATTCTCTACAATTTCTCTCTCCTGAATAAACTAGAATTGAACAAGGTTTACAATTCTCTCTATAACTTTTTTTTGGGGAGGACTCAAGGAGTGAAACTTGGAGAAGTTTTAGAGAATACATTGAGTAATATTATATATAGGATCATAGTATTCCAAGAATTCAAGAATTACGGAGATTGAATAAGTCTCAAGAAGAATTATTAGGTTCTATGTGATGGTTGGTTGATGGTGATGATTTAATGTAAAGTTTTGTTATCTCTCAAATATTCTTGGGTGTAAGGAAGGGGAAAGGATGGAGAGTTCAAACCTCTCTTGATATTGGAGGATTGTGTCTTCCTATTGGAATTTTATCCCCCCCATTACATTTGGAAGTTGTAGCTACCTTTGGAAGTCATTACTTCCCTTGAACAATAACTATTGATTATTTATCATATAGTGTGCATGGTGTATTGTGGTGTATTTGTGTATCTCTTATACTATTGTTCATTTATCAATGGATACAAATGAATGTTTTAAGTATAAATTGAAAATATTTTTAAATTGTACTTGACAGTGATTCACCCCCCTCTCAGTATCAACAATTGGTATCAGAGCAGGTTACTTTCAATACAGTTTAACCACTGGAAGGAAGATCCTAAGAAGAAATGGAAGACACAATTCCAAATGGGATTCCACCATTTGATGGAAGCAATTCTGAATACTGGAGTAATAGAATGGAAACTCACTTGAAAGATCTTGGGTCATATGTTTGGTTCTCAGTTGCTTCAGGATACAATACTTTGAAGAAACCAAAGACTACAACTCAGAAGCAAGCAAAAAGGAACAACAAATTGGAAATAGATACCATCCTATATGGATTGACAGATTCAGTGAAATCCAAGGTGGGATCGTGTGCATCATCAAAAGAGATCTGGGACAAGCTACAAGACCTTTATGCAAGGGAAGAATCAGAAGAAGAAAAAGAAGTTGAAGTAAATAGAGGTTAGTTTTTTTTCTTTAATTGTGAAGGAGTAGGACATGTTGAATTTGAATGTCCTCATCCAAGGATTGAAAGAGATGACATTGAAGAAAAAAATTCCAATGAAGAATAAGAAAATCATGCAGAAAAAATTATTCAACAAGAAGATGAGAATCTTAAAAAATTGAAGAATGTTGAGATTGAAAATAACAACCTCAAAGAGATGCATAGAAAACTAAGAAGTGAATTGGGTAGTTGTGAAAAGACAATTGTAATCTTAAAGAAACAATTAGAAGACTTTGAGAAACTAAGAGAAGAAAAAATTTCCTTGAAAACTCTTCTCAAAGAAGAAAGAAGAATAGGATAAGTAAGGAATGTCCAAATGATGAAGAAAGAATAAGATTGTGAGAAACTTGAACAAGAAGTTGTTTCATTGAGGAAGATCTTAAGAAACTATCAAGTGCCAAAAGACTTAACACATATTGGATGCATGGGTGAAAATTCATTCAAAGAATATGAAAACACCAACAAGAAGGTTGAAGAGAAAGCTACATAGACAATTGATGAAAAGTGGACCAGGATACCAAAAATAAGGAATGATTAGAAAAGAGATGAATATCCAAGAAGACCTCCTACCTTCAGGAATCAAGGAAGCTTAAATCAGTATGAAGGAAACTATAGAAGAGTAGATCATGAAACCATATGGAATACATCACAAATAAGGCCACTTAATCCAAGGTATCAAAATTTCTTTCTTGGTCATTTTTATACTTGCAAAATTTTTGGACATAAGGCAATTAATTACAAAATCAATGAAAGGAACAAATATGCAAGAAACATGAATGGTGTAAATAGAAGATATGGAAATAATCGTGGATTTTTCAACAGAAATTATAATTCATTTTCCCCATTGATGGACAAAAATATTGTATGCTACAAATGCAATTATCTTGGTCACAAAGCACGAGATTGCAAATATATAAATGAAAATGTCCCTATGCTAACCACAGTATGGATAAGGAAAGAGATTCCAAACAATGAATATTTTTGAATAGCATTGACCATTGAAGAATTTAAAGAAGAAGATGAATGGTACATAGACAGTGGATGTTCTTCACACATGACCGGGGATCAAGACAAATTCATCAGTTTGAAGAGAAAGGGTGGCAATGTAGCATTTGGAGATGACTCATCTGCCAAAATACCTGGAGAAGGTCTAGTAGAGCTTGGAAGAAAACATGTAAAAGAAAATAATGTCCTATTGGTTGAATACTTGAAGCATATTCTACTCAGTGTTAGTAAAATGTGTGATCAAGGATACACTCTTACTTTTGACTCCCGAAAATGTAAAATTAGAGAAAATAACTCAGGAAGACTGGTTGCAACTGAAAAAAGAAGACCGGACAACATATAAATCCTAGAAATGAATAAGAGAGAAAATAAAAAAGCCACACAAAAGGATTCCAAGGAAGAAAAAGTCCCAAAGACCAAAAATAAGGATGAAGTATTATTGAGTACCACATGTTCAGGGGGAGCAACCCCAAAGAAGAGGGTTACCTTTTGTCATTAAAATTAGGGGGAGAAGCCCTACCCTTTTCTATTGATGTCAAAGGGGGACATAAATTGGGATCATCACGATAGGGGGGTCATAAGTGTTTCCATCAATGACAAAGGGGGAGATTGTTGGAAGACTAGTTGTTGTCACTGATGTCAACCCTAGTCATGGGTTTTGGACTGCAAGATTGATGAAGGTATTTGGACATGAAGGACAATAGACATGAAGATACAACACCCATGGATGAATATTATACATCATGTTGTTTCTGGTGGTATGTGGCATGTCACGTGGATCCTCATGGTTGAGAAGAAATGAATATTTGATGATGACAAAGTGAATTGAAGAAGGAAGTACATGTAGGCCCTGAAGACAAGTAAAGAAAAGAATTACAAAATAAGAAAGTGTCAAGTTGGAAAATACAACAAGCAAATAATAATAATAATAATACAACAAGAAAATAATAATAATAATAATAAACGATTTAATACTATCCTAAGTTTCCTACTCACTCCCCCATGCATATTAGACCCCCCCCCCTCACGTCCCATTAGCTCAGGGGGGTTCGATATGAGTTGTTTCATAATACAACTCCTAGAAACTTGGCATATCCACAGGCCAGTGGACCCCCCCTCCCGAAAACCACTTACCACCTCAGGGGGGTCCGGAATACCACCTTTCCAAAAAAAACCATTTTCCCCAATTTTTTAAAAACCGCCCATGTTTTCCTATTCAGCATGTCGTCGTCTGAAGCCGATTCCGGGAAAACGAAAATGAATTTTAAAAAAGCGAGAGACATTTTTCTCTGTAACGGGATGATGAACAAAAATCTCTCTCTGTTTTTTCACATGTGCCACCAATTGGGAGAATCAAAGCCATCTTTGACCCACATTTTTACAGTTTTTCTGTTACAGTCCTAATTTTGCGGGGGTGTTTCGGCGAGCTGGAGGTGAATTTGGTGAACCCGAAGGAGATTTTTGTCCAGAAAATGCCCATATACAATAAAATCCTTCAATTTTTTCCCAGGTGTCAGCATAAAAAAGAAACAAATGTTTGAGTGGACCCGTTCTTTTCATAAATTTTGCTCGTCTTTCATGGCAGACAGTTCAGGATTTTTAGGGATTTTTATTCCTATTTTTGGCCGAGGTGGTTGAATTCAAACTCTGAGCCTAGGGAGAGTCTGTTTCATATATTGTAATAAGAAAAATGCACAATGGTTGATTGTTGATCTCTGGTTTCATGCCCCACAGGGGATACATTGTAATTTTCTAGATAACTTTCCAGAAATAAAAAATTATATCTGCAGGATTCTTGTGTTAGACTCCCTAGTGATGTTTTTCATATGAGTAACTATTTTATTACTCTGTTAATCCATTCATGTTTTTTCCCTAATTTAATCATTGAAAGAAATATTAAGAACATAATTTGTTTTTGCACTCTGTTTTTGGTCTTTTAATGATCTACATGTTTTCAACCGAAGTTGAGAATAGGAATTCTTAGTTGCTCCTCTGCTTGACGGAATTTCCCTTCTATTCCTCTCCTTTGATTTCATTTGATTAAATTTGATACAACAATCTTTTTATCCTACCTTATGGAGACCATCTAATATGTCTGAGATAGATCCATTTTCGGAAAAGGTACACCCCATGGCCCAATGAAAAATCAATTTTTCAATCTGCCAAATATACCAAATCCATAAACAAACCCATGTTTTGCATAACAAGCCTAATATATTATTTCAAACAAATCTAAATCAGGCAAAGAGACCCCTCTCTATGTCTTGGAGGGATAGATTCAAGACTCAAAGTGGTTTTGATGTTGCCTCCATGTCTGCCTCCACAGCCTTGGGAAAATCACAGAGTGATAACACAAAGAATAGGAGAAACAACATGAGTAGAGGTCAAGAAGTCAATATTTAAGAGGAGAGTATCAAAGTCTGAGACCTTTGAAATTATTTGATAAAAATCCTTCATTTGGAGGAAGTGCTATAGCGGGAAAAACCCTCTACGGACTACACCAGGGTTCTAAAGTGCAAGTAGAGATAACCATCTAAAGTCTCATATTTTTTAACAACTATCCTGTCATTACCCCACAATCATACATAAAATACAAAGTATAGGGATCCAGTAGGCATACCTTAAACTCCATGTCCGGTGTCAACCCTTTTGCACTTAGTTGTTTCTCGACTGCAGATCTCCTCCCAAGGCCAACCTACATTCACCAAAAGACAAAGAAGAAACTACAAGGATGCATTTTATATAAGGATTAGTGGGTTACACATCATAAAAAAAATGTAAACAAATCATAAAGATTTAAGACATCATTTGGCAAGACGAAAAAAGTTTTTCTTTATATTAATCTCACAAAATTTGCTTACAATATGAGACTCAAAACTGCTCCTTGAATTCGGTCCTGAGCTCCACCTCACCATGCACAAACTGCTTCCACGTATTCTTCTCCTCTTCATTTCTCTCTAGGGAAATGAAAAGGGTTTGCAATGGAGGAAGAAGAAATTCTAGCTCAACCTCACAATGTGGTTGAAAAATATTAGGGAAAGGGGGAATACTGAAATGGGTAGAGTTTCTATTCTCTCGTGACTCTCTTGGAATGGGACCCCAACACCTTCTTTTATAGGCCAAAAATATAGTAACGGTTGGGGTGAATGGCTATGGGCAGTCAAATGGTTAGGTAACGGCCCGAAAACCCATATCCCTTTTCAATTTTGATTTTTCGCGCTTTCTGTGAGTGTATGCAAGATGTAGTGGTGTAGCAAGCATGTTTACGTAGGAATTAGTGGTGCAGGGCACTTACACCTTCAAAAAAAATAATTTTAGAAGATTTATTCAGTGATGGATTGAAAAAGATAGAAATTAAGATGGCTTGATGCCAGGTATGCATGTCTGGTGCAATTTAGGGTTCAACACAAATGAAGCCTACTGATCAATTGCCGAATCAATTGTTGCAGCAATTGTCAATACAATAGAGAACAACCAGATGGACCACTAGTTCGACTACTCCCCCTACTCAGACGTTGGATGTACACAGTCTGAAATCGAAAAAACCCAAAGGCCACCCAACATCCTGATGGAAAGAAGAAACAGTGAAAGAAGGGTAACGGGGATAAGAAACCTACCAATAATGCTGATGGGGGAAACACAGAAAAGAAGAAGTTTAACTATCCATGTAATATTTGCATGGAAGACCATCCAACTCACCAGTTCCCTCATCTTGTGGAGGCCCATAAGTTATTGGCACAATAGTAGTCTGTAGTGTTAATGAACCCATTTCCACATGGGAAAAATTTAACTCAAGCCTCTTCGAGCACAAAAGGGGGTAGTCAGGGACCCCCTCCGTCTTCGAGTAATCCTTCGTCCGTGAATGTGGTCATGATGAAAGGTAGCGTTGATATAGCAACTAGGAAACGATATTACAGAATGAAAAACACCTCTGAGAAGGGTAAAGAAGCCAAAAACCCACCTTTTCCTCTCCAGATTGAGAAGATGTTGGGAAAAAGAATGACATGCATCCCAAAAGGTGCATTCGAGAAATATTCTCACAATCCAAATGCAAGGGTCACCCATAACTACTCTATGGTGGAGGATTTGCCTCAAACCCCTTGTGCAATGTTTGCTTTGGAAGTCCTCCAGAGCTACCCTTCCCAGAGAAAGGCTCTATTAGCTACCTCAGGATCTGTTGAGACTCGTAATATGGGAATGGTTATGATTGATACGACAGACTTAAAACCCTGTCTCCCTTACCATGTGGTGTTTGAGATGGTAGTGTCTTACATTACATGTCCATGGGTGTACGTGGGTTGTATTGGACACAATCGCATATCCACGCATGAAGATTTTTTTCTGCACGCAGGCATACGCGGGTTTTCCTAAGACAACCGCATACACATAGGGCCAACCTTTTTAAATGTAATCACCCCCCAAAAAAACAAAAGGAAATGCAAAAAAGAAGAGTGGAAATGCAGGAGGGGCTAGTATGTACTTACTTGGTCCAAGTAGAAGTTTGTTTCGTCCATTGAAGCTCTCATAATCAACTCTTTCGACAAAGGGGTTTTTTTGACCTTTTTTTCAATTCTCAATTTACAATGGTGATAATGAGCTTCGAACTTCTATTTATAGACTTTTTGGCCCCTTTTTGTCATTTTTTGGACCGTTTTGTCATTTTCTCTAAGCTTGGAAATCGTTTAGTGTGGTTCTAATCTTTCTTTTTGGATGTTACGATACATTTTAGTTTTGGTTTGGTGAAATTTTTTGAGAGTTGGGGCATTTTTAAGGTTTTTTGGTGAAAACTCATTTTTCCAACTTTGTGCATTTAAGATAGGATTCCACCTCCACTTGTTGCACCTCGTTGTATTTTTCGCTTTGCCATAGGATCGATCCCACCGAATTGTGACATGGAACCATCACTCCTTCTCTAGAAGTGTCGTAATTTAGTGGTAGAACCTACCTTCACATGGATGCCCTAGGTAGATCCTGATTGCACTTTGGTGTTCATGATGTCACTAATGAATTTAGGCTCGAGATTTCTTTTAGTCCTATCTTGATTACAAGTTTGGGACTTCACATGTCTGATATGTTATCACTCTTGGTTTCACCCTCGGGACTCCCAAAACAACAGTTCTTCTTTTAAGACCTTTTCACACCCTCTAAACATGAAAAGATTGTTGAGCGATCTTGTTGCCCTTCATGCTCTCCAAACTAAAATTGGAAGGCACCTCTGTCCAGTGGTAGTTTACCCCTTGTTCATTCTGGATGGTCAATTGTATGAACAAAGGTATACTCTAGGGGCCTCGGTTCTCTAGAAGAGTATTATCAAGTATACATTTAACCCTTTTTCAGGCCTAAGGGACTAAAGTTACAAAAGAGGAACCCCCATGGAGTCCATAGTTAAGCTCTCTTCAGACTCCCTAAAATTGAAAATATTATCGAGCGACCTTGTTTCTTCACACTCGTTAAATTGGTCAAGAAGCACATCGCTTACAGAGTCCATAGTTAATCTCTTTCAAACTCCTTAAATATGAAAATATTGTCGAGTGATCTTGTCTTTGTCACACTCATTAAAATGGTTTTGAATAGATGTTTGTTTCGTGTTAGTTAACCCCTTTTTTGAACGAACTAGACTACCTTCGAAAAAGGTACCCGAGTGGAGTCTCCTTTTATGCTTTTTCAGACTCTCTAAAAATGAAAAACTGTTGATATTACCTTCTCTAGGATCATTAAAATTACATCGAAGGACATTATCATTGTGTCTTATTAATCACATTTGCATCCCTGTGTCTTTGGCCTAATGCCGACTCCATGTTTCTCTCAACTGAACCACCTCAAGCATGCCTTATACACAAGTCGTGTAGCACTTTACCTCTGCGTCTTGACACCTAGACCCATGGAGGATTTTTCCCGAGTGTCCTTTTCCTGCATATGTACCCTTTCTCTAAGAATCAGTGTGTTCCTTGTGCTTGGAGCTGGTATGTGTGTGACACTCGTTCCTCCTTTGTAACATAGTATTCTTTTATTCTTTTTCAAGATTTCCAAAATTATTAAAAAAGACAAAAAAAATCAAATATACCCCAAAAAGAGGAAGGGAAAAGTATTTTATTTTAATTGACAACACAATGAGTCTCCCTTGGACAAAGCACATCCTTTCATTTGTTCGCCAAGCTATAGGATTCAATATGACCTTACGAAGCGGTTATCTCTATGTGCATTTGTTTCCTCCAACGTTTGGTTATCCTTCCAAACATATGGAGAGTTTGCATTGCCTCCTACATCCTGAACCTATGCCAATGCCATGTTGCCTGAGTCCCATATTTTTTCATGCTTTTTCCCAAGGGAATTTTTACTAAACTTGAGTCGAACCTTCTGTAGTTTGTCTCTTGTCCTCATGCCCGACCACCCCGAAAGACCAATCAAGTCCTTTCTCAAAATCAATGAAGTTCTCTACCTGATCACCGAGATCCTCTTCTCTATTCTCGATGAGTCATTGAAGACCTATGGGTAGTGAAGTTGTACACTGATATTAAACTCCAACCTGAGTTTTGAAGATTTTGAAGTTTTTTCTCCAGCTATGAAGGCCTCGTCTGCAACCATCAAGCGTCACTGGATTTTTGAGGATGGATACTATACATATATATCTTTTGATTTTGAGATCTAGATCCATTGTGTACTACTCGCAGATACACTTTATATAGTTATACGACATGGATCTTCAGTGTGTTTGATTGGAAGCCATGATTTTATTTGATTTCAAGAATGGGTATGCCTGCCTCATCTAGAAAAAATGTTATTTTGCAGATGGAACATCCTGAACTTTGGTCCCTAGGCTGACTCGCTTCATATGTTGGTGAAAGTTTGTAATTTATTTCGGCCATCATATGATCTTCTGAATTCACACATTAATGTAAGCCACTACTATCTGTAACGCCACGTGGTAAGGCAGATGAGGTTTTAAGTTGGTCGTATCAAACATGATCATTCCCGGATTACAAGTCTGAGGAGATCCGAAGGTAGCTAACAGAGCCTTTCTCTAGGAAGGGAAACTATGGAGGACTTCCAAAGAAAACATTGCACAAAGGGTTTTAGACAAATCCTCCACCATAGAGTAGTTGTGGGTGGCCCTTGCATTTGGATCATGATAATCTTTCTTGAAAGAACCTTTTGGGATGCATGTCATTGTTTCTCCCAACATCTTCTCAATCTAGAGAGGAAGAGGTGGGTTTTCATCTTCTTTACCCTTCTCAGAGGTGTTTCTCATTCCATAGTCGCGTGTCCTAGTTGCTATATCAACGCTACCTTTCATCATGTACACATTCATAGACAAAGGATTACTCGAAAATGGAGGGGGTCCTTGACTTCCCCCTTCCACGCTCGAAGAGGCTTGAGTTAAATTTTCCCATGTGGAAATGGGTTCGTTAACAGGGTAGGCTACTGTTGTGCCAATAACTTTTGGGCCTTCGCAAGCCAAGGGCACTGGTGAGTTGGATGGTCTTCTATGCAAATATTAAATGAATACTTCGACTTCTTCTTTTTTGTGTTTTCCCAACCAACATTATTGGTAGGTTTCTTATCCCCCTTACCCTTATTTCGTTGTTTCTTCTTTCCGTCAGGCTGCTGGGTGGCCTTTGGGTTTGTCGATTTCACACTTTGTACATTCGAAGTTTGAGTAGGAGGAGAATCCGAACCAGTGGTCTGGTTGGCCACTTTCTATTGTATTGACAATTGCTACAATTGATTCGATAGCTGATCAGCGGGATTCATTTGCGTTGAACCCTAAATTGTACCAGACATGCATACCTAGCATCAGGCCACCTTACCTTCTATCTTTTCCAAGCCATCACTGAACAACTCTTCTAAAAAACCATTTTTTTGAAGGTGTATGTGCCCTACACCACTACTTCCTGCGAACACATGCTTGTTTTTCCACTACAGCTTGCATACACTCACAAAAAGAGAAAAAAATGAAAATTGCAAAGGGATACGGGTTTTCGAGCCATTACCTAACCATTTGACCACCCATAGTGGGTCACCCCAACTGTTACTATCTTTTTGGCCTATAAACGAAGGTTTTGGGGTCCCATTCCCAGAGAAGCATGAGAGAATAGAAACTCTTCCCATTTTAGTACTCCCTCTTTCGCCAATATTTTGCATCCACATTATGAGTTTGAGACAGAATTCCTTCTTCTTCCATTGCAAACCCTTGCCATTTCCCTAGAGAGAACTGAAGAGGAGAAGAATAAGTGGAAGCAGTTGGTGCATGGTGAAGTGGAGCCCAAGACCGAGCTCAAGGAGTAGTTGTGGGTGTCATATTGTAAACCACTTTTGTGAGATTAATATAAATAAATACTTTTTCTGTCCCGCCAAATGATGTCCTAAATATTTATGATTTGTTTACATTTTTTGTTATGATGTATAAACCACTAATCATTATATAGAATTCATGCTTTTAGTTTCTTGTTTGTCTTTTGGTGAATGCAAGTTGGCCTTGGGAGGAGATTTACAATTGAGAAACAACTAAGCGCAAAGGGATTCACACCAAACATGGAGTTTAAGGTATGCCTACCAGATCCCTATACTTTGTCTTTTATGTATGATTGTGGAGTAATGATGGGATAGTTGTTAAAAAGTAGGAGACCTTATATGGTTATCTTTGCCTACACTTTAGAACCCTGGTGTAGTCTATAGAGGGGTTTTCCCACTACAGAAGAATTGGTGACCATACTGGGGATCGAACCTAGAATCTCTGGTCTACGAAACCATAGATTTCGGGTTCGATCCCGAGTATGGTCACCAATTCTTCTATAGCAGGAAAACCCCTCTACAGACTACACCAGGGTTCTAAAGTGCAGGTAGAGATAACCGTCTAAAGTCTCCTTATTTTTAACAACTATCCTGTCATCACCCCACAATCATACATAAAAGACAAAGTATAGGGATCTGGTAGGCATACCTTAAACTACGCATTCTGTGTCGATCCCTTTTCTCTTAGTTGTTTCTCAACTTCATATATCCTCTGAAGGCCAACCTCCATTCACCAAAATACAAACAAAAAACTACAAGCATGCATTTTATATAAGGATTAGTGGGTTAGACATCATAACAAAAAATGTAAACAAATCATAAATATTTAAGACCTCATTTGGTAGGATGAAAAAACTATTTCTTTATATTAATATTACAAAATTTGTTCACAATATGAGACCGACAAATTCTCCTCAATATCGGTCCTCGGATCCTCTTCACCATGCACCAACTTCTTCCACGTATTCTTCTCCTCTTGATTTCTCTCTAGGGAAATGGAAAGGGTTTGCAATGGAGGAAGAAGGAATTCTGGCTCAGACTCACAATGTGGTTGAAACATATTGGGCAAAAGGGGGAATACTAAAATGGGCAGAATTTCTATGCTCTCATGCTTCTCTTGGAATGGGACCCAAACAACTTCTTTTATAGGAAATAAATATAGTAACGGCTGGGGTGACTGTCTATGGGTGATCAAATGGTTATGTAACAGCCCAAAAACCTGTATCCATTTTCAATTTTCATTTTTCGCTCTTTTTGTGAGCATACACAGGATGTAGTGGTGCAACAAGCATGTGTACATGGGCAGTACTGGTGCAGGCCGTGTACACCTTCAAAAAATCAGTTTTTTAGAAGAGTTGTTCAGTGATGGCTTGGAATAGATAGAAAGTAAGATGGCATGATGCCATGCATTCATGTCTGGTGCAATTTAGGGTTATAACAAGAAGAAGATACAAAAACTATTGATCTAGGATAGAGAGGAGATTTGGACTGTTGGACCAGAGTCCAGCAGAAGGAGGAGCATGTAAGGAGGAGAATATATCCTCACCGTTGGATATAGGTGAGAGGATTGACAATCATCCAATCCATGTAAGTTGCACATTGTTTAACCCTATGTACCCTTTGAATGTCGAAATTTCAGATAATTTGTTTGTTTCAAGGATCAAACGAATGAGATTCATTCAAGAGTTTGCAGGGGATCTGAAAGTCGTTAGCTATAGAAGAGTTGTGCAAATGTTAATAAGTGAATTCCTCTATAGTTCGCATGCTCGGAAATTTTTGAGTGTGGAGTCATTGGGACTACCAAAGTCCCAAAGGACAGAGTTAATCGTGACCCTTTGATGCCAAAGGAAGAGTTTTTAGTGGATCCCTTAGCCTGGAGGTCTATCACTCCAAAGAAATTAAGCTAAGGCAAGGTGAGGACTTATGAAGGGTCAGGAGTCAGAGTAGATCTCCACCATTGGTCATGGAGGACAACTATCACTGGATCCTGCATTCCGAAGGATAGAAAATTGAGGAGAAGGCTAGTAGGTTGGAGCATCTAGGAATATTGAAGTCCCACAGACCCGAATTTCATTTGGGCCATTCATTTGAGAGGACACATGTTGGAAGATTAGAATATATAGAGGATTGTTCAGGTCATGCATTGAAAAGGCTCAAAGGTTGGATTTCATCACATCCATCCAACTATGGGGATGCATGTCGATAGATCATGTATTCTAGAGTTTTGTCACTCCAGAGGAAACATGGCTCATAAAGTGAGAAAACCTGGAGACCCGAAGGTAGGATCTCATTTGGGTTGTCCAAAGTATTGGGCACATGGAAATAGATTGTGAATTTCGGAGACTTATCACTTTGGAGGAAAGCGAGGAGAAGTGCACAAGGATAGAGAGAGTCTTCAAAGGTCTAAACAATCGAGAAGATCTAAGTCATTTGTTGCAAGGGACACGTGGCATGAGATCAAGCAATGTGGAGGATAGACACTACAATATATTTTGGGTATGGTGTAACAGAAATATCTGAAACCCGAGGGGCCGAAGTGTTGTGGGTTGTAGTTCAAAGAAAGGACAGGTGGTAGAAGATCCAGAGGTCAGGGATTCTGGCACTCTGTGTAAAATTGATTGCATCATTGTTGAGGACTCACGAAGGCCGAAAGGCCATAGTTAATATTGATCATCCATTGGAGGGGGTCGCTTGGTGAAATATCCCAAGTTTGGGATGTGGTACTTTGGTGGAATTAAATTGTCGTGTAGATAGGGTGAAAATCCATTAAAGTCTCGAAGGTATATTGGTTTTCGATCAGGGAGGGGACACATGGAGAGATGATATTTATTTCATCACTTCTATGTCAGGAGATACAAAGGGTTGTGTGTATTGCGAATAGTAGAGAATTGTCGAAGCCCGAAACATCCCAGTTATAGCCATTGATCTCCGTGCCTGTTAAGGACCGTTGATCTTACTATGCATTGTTTTGGCAATCTGCAAACTTTTCATATTCGGTGGAGTTTAGTGGAAAGATAGATAACCAAATTTAAAAGTGTTGAATTAGCACCTTTTGGCTTGGTGCTCGATCACATGTTATTTCCATCCGAGCAAAAGTAGCTAAGGATGGTCTCAATATTTTTTTTTTTTAAGAAAAGGGGGTTGGAGAAATCACAAAGGCACTGAAATACCACGGTATCGACTAGTGTCAGGTCATGGTATTTGTTCATATGAGGAGATGGACCGAGGAAGAGGGCTAGGGGCACAAAATTATTTCAAAGGTGAAGGGGCTTAGTAAGAGCCCGCGGGTTCAATGTTTGGAATTGTATAGGAAATTTGAGGAGCTGTGAACATTAACATGGGGTTCAACAATAGCCTAAGAGCTAATTCATCTCCTGATTTGAACGATCCTAGACCGAGAGGTCGAGCGTACCATAGGAAAGGGTGGGTTTTGCATCAAGTGGTATCAGAGAAATAATTTAGCTCAAGAAGAAGATGAAGAAGGAAGAGAACTGATGTTCTATAAGGACTGTTTTCAAGTGTACAACAATCAATAGTCAACCCTAAGAGTTGTAGGACAAAGCCGATAGCACTCTTAGTTGCAGAGAAGGAAAAGGAGATATCCAAATGGGGTGAGCCAAAAGAACCAATCGTGTTCTTAAAGGCCGAAGGAAAATGGCTACTAAAGGCTAGAGGTGAGCTCAGACAGAAGACCTCCAATAGGTGAGAAAAGAGGAAATTAAAAAAGAACTAAGAGAGATTAGAGAAACGATTGATAGGTTTATGATGAGGATGAAGTAGGAAGTGAGAGGAATCTAGATATATGAATGGCCCATGAAGCAAAAAGAAAGGTGGCCTGGCTAATAGTTAGTCGCTAGGAGGAAACGACAGGTATTGAGGAGGTCGTTGAGGAAAATTGAAGACCTTGGTGACACATAGGAGATGGCTTTCATTTGCAAGCCAAAAGTTGGAAGGAACCTCAGTGATGAGCAAGAGAGATCAAATAGAGATCTCGTAGACTTCCAGGAAGGAAGAAATGAACTTTCAGATTGCCAAGTGGGAAAGGGGGTTGAGACGATACTGTCTTAAAGTCTCATGAACTTAGAGGAGAGGATTTCATATCAACAAAGAGTGCAAACAGAAATGAAGACGATATTGTCTAAGAGTCTCGGGAACTAAGAGATTAGTTTGGATCCGCTAAGAACGTTGACAAAGGAGGAGGATCAGAGGCACAATCCAATCATTAGAGGAATCAAAATATTCCTTCCAAGAAGCCCAATAGAGACCAGTGCATATGTTGAAGGTGCAGTAGAAGAAAGACAACCAATAGAGATTGTCATAGAGGAGATTGAGCATATGCTAAAATATACCCAGGAGATCGAAGAAGAAGAAGAGCATTCAACAAAATTGATCAAAAGTTTTTGCAAGGGATATGAATAAGATATGACTGCATAATTTGAACCTGCAACAAAGGAGAGAGAAACAAACAACATGGATTTTTTTGATGTGTATGAGGAATTGGAGACCCTGACAGAAAGAGAACTGCCAGAGAAGATTATTGAGCAACAACTCATTGACACTGCTATAGAAGTGGAATCTGCAGTGGAGTGGAAGGATAATGACACGTGATATGAAATCAACATGGGAGATTAGGATGATACTCCTATTTATATGTGTGAAGAGATGGATTACCTCGAGGAATGGGTAATGGCACACACTCAGTGCATCCAACAGGTTAATATTGGATGATGAAGAGGAGATGCAATAAAAGAGTAGAATGCAAAAGAGGAGCCTGTCAATGAAGAAGCTTGGCGATGAGATTGAAGAGATTATAAGTTTGATGATGACATCAACGTAGGAGCAAGCCAAAAAAAGAAGGAGGTGGAACATAGGTGGATCTGTAGAAGTAGAAGGGAACAAACAACAACAGTAAGGAAGAGGAGAATATGGACAACTCCAAATTTAGATATGGGACCCTAGAGGATCTCAACCTCAGTAACAGAGGAGCCATGAGTAGGAGCTCATGATTTTTTCAGCACGATATTATGATGTAGGATCATTTCTCCACCTCATGAAGTGCCATCAAGCTAATGCATTAGTGAAATCAGAGGAACGGACCCCAAGGGAAGAGAGCCCACAACACTCTCATTTTAAACCCAAATTTAAATTTTTTAATGTAATTAACAGTGATTTAATGTTAAAGGTTCAAGTAAATTCAAGCCATTGTCTTTGTACAAGACGAGTTATCATAATATGTAGAATATCCTTTAATGGATGACAATTAGGTGGATCTAGATCTGATTTAGACTAGATGGAGATTAAATGTAATTGACTGTAATTAATGAGGTAGCTGGAGGGAAGGCTCGAGGAGCCCCTCTTTTGTAAAAATATCAATGTATCCATATTCAATAGTAATTAGTTTAGTATTGGTTGATGAGAAAGTAGATAGATCACAAGAGAATATAGGAAAGAAAGCATTGAAGACTTTGTTGCAGTCCAACCTTTGTAAATCTTTGTACAAATACATTTAAATATAATACAAAAGAAGTTCTTATTGCATATGATATGTTTGTGTTTTTATGTGTGATGAATGGTTATTTTTTGAATTTGTTTCTATGTTTCATTCATATATGTTGTATATGTTTAAGTAGGCTACATTTTTAGGTTTAGACAGAATTCTCTATCTATTGTGAAATTATGAGTAGTTTTGGGCTCTTAGGCTTGTGCAAGGATTTCACACTAGAGTGATTGAAAACCCCATGAAGCCAGCACAAGGAGTTTGTTTTGAACTATTTCTCGAGTTCAAATAAGAGTGTACCAGGAGGGCACACCAGAACAAACTCAAACTCAAAAGAAGGGATAATTGTGCAAGGAGTGCACATTAGAGTTGTTGAACACTTTGTAGAAGATATACCAAAGTTGTTGAATACTTTGAGGGATCTTCAAGTGGTGCATTTAGAAAGTGCAAGGAGTTCCCGCATAATCTGTTGTGACTTCAGTTAAGGATATTGTGCAAGTGGAAACATACTAGAGTTACTGAACACTCTGAGGAAGACTTTAAAAGAGAAAACATACCAAAGTTATTGAATACTATGAGGGATTTCCAAGGAGTGCATTGAGAAAGCACAAGGAGTGTGTGATAACTCTATTTTGAGTTATGAGAGAAAGGTTTCCAATAGGGCACACGAAAAGGTTAATCTCAAGAGGAGTAGTACAATTCTGCACAAAAAACGCAAGGAGTACGCAAGTGAATTCTCATAATTCAGGACTCAAGGAGGTGAGTGAAAGGATTGAACAAATCCAACACACTACTAAAGTTTTGGTAAAAGCTCAGGAGGAAGAGTGAAGACAATGAGGAGAGTGTTGAAGGAACACTCTAAAATTATTGGAAAAGACTCTGGAGGAGAAGAGAACATAAGTCCCAGGAGGGCACAATAAATATTTATTAGAGGAGAAAAAGAGTTGAGACGCTTAGGACTTGAGTAAGTTCAAATCTCAAGAGGAATAGCGCAAGTGTGCGCAGTACCAATGCAAGGAGTGAAAAAGGTAGAGACAATATAAGTCCTATAATGTGAAGGAAGAACAAGGTGAGGGAAAAGAGGACTTATTTAAAAGTTCAAAGATCAGGAGAAATAACGTGAGCAAAGGTGAAGAAGTCAAGCTTTCAGAGGAGAAGATCAAAGGCCAAGACCTTTGAAATTATTTGAGAAAAATACTTCATTCGGAGGAAGAAGCTACAAAAACCATCAATCTAGGATGGAGAGGATATCTAAACCATTAGATCAGATTCCAGTAGAAGAAGGAGCATGCACAGAGGAGAGTAGATCCTCACAATTGGATATAGGCACAAGGATCAACAGTCGTCTGATCCACGTAAGTTGCACAGGGTTTAACCCTCTGAACCCTTCGAATGTTGAAAGTTTGGAAAATTGGTTTTGCTTTAAGGGTTGAATGAATGAGATCCATTTGAGATTTTCTAGGGGATTTGACAACCATTATATATGGAAGGGTTGTGCAAGCATTAATCAGTGAAGTCCTTCAGAATTCGTGTGTTCAAAAAATTTGGAGTGTGGAGTCATTGGGACTACCGAATTCCTAAAGGGAGGAATTAATCATGATCGTCCAATGCTAGAGGGACATGTGTCATCAGATCCATTATTAGTCCAGAGGTATAGCACTCCGAATAAATTATGCTAAGGAAAGGTGAGGTCTCCCTAAGGGTCAGGAGCCAATGTATATTTCCATCGTTGATATTGGAGGATAGGTGTCACTGAATCCTGCATTCCAGAGGATAGACACTACACAAGAAGAACAATAGGTTGGAGAAGCTAGGACTCCTATAGTCCCAAAGACCTATAATTCATCTCGGTTGTTCAATTGAGAGGACAGGTGTTGGAATATTAGAGTATATTTAGGATTATTTAGGTCATGCATTGAAAGGGACCGAAGTTCGAAGTTCATCACAATCATCCAACTTTGGGGATGTGTGTCGATAGATCATGTAGTCCGGAGGTTTGTCACTCCAAAGGAAACATGACGCATAAAGTGAGAATACCTAGAGAACCGAAGGTTGGATCTCATCCAGGCCATCCAAAGAAGAGGACACGTGGCAAGATGTTGTGAAGTTCGGAGACTTAGCACTCTGAATGAAAGTGAGGAGAAGTGCATAGGGACAGAGATATTCGTCGAATCTACAAACAACATAGAAGATCTCAGTTGTCCATTATGAGGGTCACATGGCGGGAAATACAACACTCTGAAGGATAGACGCTCTAGGATATTTGTGGTATGTTGTAACGAAAATATATGAATCCCGAAGGCTTGAAGTGTTGTGGGTGGTAGATCAAAGAAAGGAAAGGTGGAAGAAGATCTGGGGGTCCGAAATTCCATAACTCTGGGGAAAACTAAGTCCGGCATTATTGAGGAATCACAAAGGCTTGAAGGTCAGAGTCAATATTGACCATCCATTGGAGGGGGATGCATGGTGAAAGATCCCAAGTTGGGCACATGGCACTTCAGTTGAGCTAAATCCCCGTGTAGATAGGGTGAATAATCACCAAAGTCCCAAAGGTATCATGGCCGTCTATTAGGAAGGGGACACATGGAGCGAGGATATGTATTTTAGCATTTCAGCTTTGGGAGATACAAAGTGTTGTGTTTGTTTGGTGTAGTCGAGAATCATCGAATCCCAAAGCAAGATAGTTATAGTCGTCGATCTCAGTGTTTGTTAAGGATCGTTGATATTGCTTCCCATCGTTTTGGTAGTCTGCAAACTTTGCGTATTCAACATAGTTTAGGTAAATATATATTGTTGAAGGTCAAATCATCGAATTAGTTCCTTTTCTCTTGGTGCTTAGTCATATCCCTCAATGACATGATATTTCCGCTGGAGGAAAAGGAGTTAAGCCCAGTCTCATCTCCTTTTTTAAAGAAAAGGGGCTTGGAGAAATTACAGAGGCACCAGAATAGCACACTATTGACTAGCTCCTAGTCACAATCTTTGGTCATATGAGGATTTGTATTGAGGACGAGGTATATGGGCCCGAAATTGTTTCAAAGAATAAGGGACTTAGTAATATCCCACAGGTCCAATGTTTGGACCTGCAAAAGAAATTTGAGGACCTGTGAACATTAATAGGGTGTTCAACAAGAGCCCAACAAATAATTCACCTCCTGATTTGAACGATCCTAGATCATGAGTTATAGAAGACCCTAGGAGAGGATGGGGTTTTCATCATAAGTCATACTCTTGGAAAAGAAGCCTTAGGCTGGTAAAGTGTTGGGAACTTGTTGCTTGATTGATACACATGTTGGAGATAAATGTTGAACAATAGTTTCAATCACATGCTAAACTATATACATATTGAAACTATAAACTATATTTTTTTGTTTTAGTTGAACTATATTATATATTATCATTCCCTTTCTTGGCATGGTTATACCACCCAAAAAAAGGAATCTTACGACAACAAGCCCAAAAATAAAATATGACTAGGTAGAAATTTGGTTGTTCTCTGGTTTGATAGGAAATTATTTTCCTTTCAGTAAGAGAAGACGTGTACATAAGCTACAGGTTTATTAATGTATTCCTGGAGATAGTTGTTTGAGAAAATTATCTATATGTGAAAACATAAAATGGACTTGCTTATGACACCAAAATCGATCCTCAATGAGATATGCAAGGGCTTTGACCATCTATAATTTGAAAATAGATTATATATGAGCTAAAATATATTCGCAACTTCACTATCAAAGAAGTTTCCCTTGCAACATAGATATTTCTTCACTTTGTCTTTGTTTCACCTTCCTTCATATTCAACACAAACCATTGATTCCCAACAAATGAGACCTTTCCATGGTTTGTTGTCTCATACAAGTTCAAAAACATAACCCATATCTTATTTGTTATCCCAGTATGCCTTGCTTTATCATGAGATATGGAATGTAGGAAAATAAAGGTACCTTACTTCCTCATTCTAACTTTTCACTTTTCAAGATCAAAACCTGATGACACCACCCAAATTCCAAGCCCTATTTGAGGAAGGAGGAATTTTGTTGCATGATGTACATGGAAGGAATAAGATGATATAATGGTAATTCATGGAAAAAATGAAAAAACCTTATGGTATAAGCTACTTCACATCAGAAAAATGAGAGATGAACCTCATTGGATATTTCATCTTAGGTTTATCAAAGTATGTCTCTAAATGAATCCATCATTTATGGAAAACAAGATTTCTATTTCAAATCCTTAACTCAATGCATTTGATTCATAATGTTATTTCTTCTTGAAGATTATGTGCATTAAATATATGAAAACAACATACTATGTTTCCCAGGAGATAGGAAAATTTATCATTTCTTTTAAGACATGAGACTCGAATGGACCAATTAAATAGGAAAATAACAGTGTTCCTTACTATATGAACACTTTAGTTTTACATCATTTGATTGTTCAATATGGTGCACATAATGTGAGTCTCCTAATTCATAAGAGACCTGTTCTAGGAATATACTTAAAGTTAGATAATGAATAGGTAAATATGAGTCTTTCACTTGTGCTCAAGGTGAGTATTTTATGTGTTCTCGAGTCTTTCAGGATATTGATCTTAGTAAAGGTCTTCCACATACGTCTAAAATAGGGAAAATTTCATAGACTTAGTAAATTCCTTCCACACAACATGATTTTAAAACAGGGAAAATTTCATAGACTCAAGTCTTGTATAAGAAAAAAACAATTTTTCATTGTGAAATTTGCTAATATATAATCCACGTTCTAGACTCATGTCTTGGAATGAACTGATTCAAAGAAGAAAAAAGTTCATCTTTCCAAATCTAAAAGAAATAATTTTAACCTTAAAGGTCAAAATACAGTGCCAAATTTATTCAAACAAAATGAATTGAACGCATACCTTAAGTCCAATGATGGTTGTCCCATAAATCTTATAGAGATATATGCATAAGTGTGGAAATCTACTCTTCTTAACTCTGAGATTTTGATTCACATAATCTGCCACACAACAACCAAGTTTCATCCATAATTAAAACTCACAAGTTCCCTCGTTGACAAACAAAAAACTCTTAATTGCATCAATAAGAAGCCTCACAAAACTCACCCAAACATCCACATTCCATTATAATACTCCCAAAATGAGGTAGGGAAAACATAATCTATAGTCAATTAAATCTTACACTTTAAAAAACTAAGAAGGAAAGAATTTGTATAAAATATTATAACTCCTTGCAAATGAGACATGAATCCATAAAAAATTTAACAAATTTAAAAACTAAAAAGATACATTATTATTTCACCATTAAGGGAAAAAATCGTCAACCAATGACACATTACCTATACTAGTTTTAAACTATTTATATAAGATAACAATATCATCATCACTAAACACATGCATATAAGATAACTAGGGTTTGTGCAAGCTAACATAGATGTCCTAGAATTATAAAGATTTTTACGATCCTAGCCTTAGCAATTGACACACTCTGATGTTCCATTCACCTTCCCTAAATAGCATAACAAATTATGAGATGATAAAAAAATGCAGGAAAAGCAATAGAATGTGGGTAAGCCCAATCTATTTACACTCACACAATTTGTTCACTCTAAAAGAAAGAGAAAATAAGGTAAATAAATAGAAATCAAATTCAAAGGAAGAGCATAGAAATAATTCCATGTAAACACACACTCTATCAATATCATATCAGTCCTTGTAGGTGTGGAATAAACAATATTTCTAATGGCACCAAAAGCAACATGAAATAAAATGAGCCAGTTAATATATGCATTAAAAAATTCCCATATATCAGTCCTTGTAGGCATGACAATTTTTTTTTACTAATCACATCACAACCAACATAACATGAAATTAACCAGTGAATAGATGCATTAAAACGTGTCGTTATATCTTATTTGACATGCCCTTAAAGAAACAAGGTCTGAACACTATATATAGTAAGTTTAAATGGCCTGAATACTATGTAAAGTAAGTTTAAATGGTCTAAAGACTATGTATTTTAAACAAAATGTTCGCAACTAATTCATAAAACATTGTCATCTAGGTTGATGATTTTCTCAAATACTTCTATGGCCACTGAATGAAACTCATTTATGTCTCCTTCGAGTGTTCACATCCATCAATTTTATCTTCATAGGAAATGGGGATGTTACTTGTGATATTAATGAAAACTATATTGGCCTCTTCGAGACCAAGTGCCACTCCATGGATCATAGCAAGTGACTGAATTCGTCCATTCCCTACAATAACACCATTATATGGATCTAGTATGTTTACTTCATCTCCTACCCAGAATACTTCAAACTCTATTGGATTTAATGGGCATTGTCAAAAACAAAATAAGGTATACATAAATATAAGAAAAAAATACAATTAAATTCCAAAAACATGCATAATTATTGATATAACAAAATTAAATGCACTCATGATCGAGCAAATATTTGAAATACGTCCAATAGGAGTTATACACACTACTAGAGAATCATGAGGTGCGTGAATGTTGGGAGATCATTAAATTTGATCTTTCATGTGATTACATCATGCATAAATCAAATATAACATTACAAGGACACAACAATATAGTACAATAATAGTAAATATAACACTAGAACACTAAAAATTAGACCTAAACCAGTTAAATCAGATTATGAATGCAAGTCATGAAACGTTTGCAAGGGAATGATAATTATCTTAATTCATCAAAACCACTATGATACCCCTTTCCAACAGTATTTATACACACCAATCGAGAATGATGAGGTGCATCAATGTTGGGAGATCATTTAATTTTATCCTACTTCTGATTACATCATGCACATATCAAATATAACATTACAAGGAAACAATAATATAGTATAAGAATAGTAAATATAATAGTAAAACACTAAAAATCATACCTAAACCAATTAAATAATATTATGAATTCAATTCAAGAAAATTTTGTAGGGGAATGATAATTAACTTACCTCATCAAAACTAGTACGATATTCCTTTCCAACAAGATTTGTACACACTGATCGAGAATGATGATGTGCATCAATGTTGATAGATTATTTAATTTTATCCTGCATGTGATTACATCATGCACAAATCAAATATAACATTGTATGGACATAATATTATAGTAGAAGAATAGTAAATATAACAGTAAAACACTAAAAATCAGACCTAAACCAATTAAATCAGATTATGAATTGAAGTCAATAAATGTTTGGAGGGGAATGATAATGAACTTGCGTCATCAAAATCATTATCATATCCCTTTTTTTCCATGAAGTGACGATTGGTTCTATGGAGGTGGCTATGGTTGAAATTTCCTTTTTCCACCCATTTATGCAATCCATTACATGTTTATAGCTCTCACTATGGATGCCAACAAGCGTAGATGTGTTAAGGTTTTTATCAACTTCATTAGATGTAAATGAGATTTCTATTAGATGTTTTGATATCTTCTTCTGTTTAGAATTGTCTATATCTGTTATTTTATGGTCATTCATTTCACTCACATCAATTTATGATATATTATCTTCTTGAGACTACAAATCATTATCAACACATAATTAGTTGGATATATATATACAAATAAAAATGAAATATAACGCAATCTACTTATAAATATACTTACAAAAATTCCATACATAATGTATTCAACCAAAAATTCATATACTTACAAACATGTTTTGATTGGCTCACCACCCACTATGACCAAAAATAAATCGATCCCTCACATTTTATCTTTCTATCTTCCCTTCTGTACTCTTTTTCACATACTACTCCACACACATACTTTCCTTCAAATCCTCCCATTGTTTGGGAGTCAAGTTGTTGTCCCTTTCTTTTCCATCCAAGATTGATTTTCTACATTTATGCCTAAAATTGTTAATCAATTTTCTCATTTTGTTCTTGTAATATTTTTTGGAAATCCTTCCACCAAAAGTCTCAATGGCATTTTCCATTTGTAGAGTCAATATATCCACACTTATTTCATCTTGATTTGAAAAATTGGCTTTGGTGACATCCAAATGAGAACTTACTCTCGTGTCCAACTCAGAGGCCCACCTTGCAGGATTTGGTCCAATAGGTTCATGGTCTTTTATCTCAATAAAATAAGGCTTCTTCCCTTCTGATTTTCTTTCTTTGGCTTCTATCTTTGTTTACCTAAACATGCCTTGACTCATTCTACATTCATTTTATGAAAGTTGATATATCTTCAGTCGAATCAAGACTGAGTGATTTCGAAAGGGAAGTAATGTTTGTGGACACAATATGTGTTTTTTCATTGGCAGTTGAAGGCCTAAATGGTTCCTTATTGGCCACATTAGGTGTGGCACTAGCTATATTCTCACCAATTTTCTCAAACGTGCCTTCAAATCTTTGTTTTAATTTAAAAAATATGTCTCTCAAACTTGATTCAGATTCAGAATATACCACGCCTTTAGAAATATCATCTTGGACATGATCATCATCATGTGATATATTAGGAATTTTATCATTAGTATTGTCAGCATCTTCTCCATGTACTAATCCACCAAGGTGTAGGCTTCTACGATCTATCGAAAGTGTGCCTTTGTTTGCCTTTTGTTTTCTCTCATTTTATGTACAATCAACCTTTTCCCTATAAAATAAAAAACTTATTAAATTAGATTCGAAATCATAGATGGCCTACATCATCAAATATATTATATACAATTGTCATAAAATATGCATAGAAGTGAAAAAGTACGAGGAATAACTACTTACTGATTTTTCTAACCATGAGTTGCAACGATGTGCATTTGCTTGCCTTTTCATTCTGCTTTCTTTCGCTAGAAGCCAAATTTTCCCTATAAAACAAAAAACTTATCAAATGAGAATAAAAAAAATATATATGCTACGTCATGAAATATATTATAAGCAACTTTCATGAAATATGAATAGAAGTTAAAAGGTACAAGGAATAACTACTTACTTATTTCCCAAACCAAGAGTTGACGAATATTGTTTATTTCTTGCAATCCATTCTTTATGAACATGCTCATAATATACAACATTTGCATCACTTCTTTCACCAATTTTGTGTTCCCCCCCTTATTCTTCATATCCTTGTCAAACATTTCCCATAAAAAAACATCATTAGTACATGTACAAAGAAGAAAATAGGTTATCCATAAAACGTTATAAGCCATGGATTTTAAACATGGTAGTCATATATACTACCTTACCTTTATGGTTAGATCCATGTACAAAGATTCATTGTAATGCCCTTTTTTAAGTTAAAAATAACAGGGATCTAGAATATCAATAGAGAATATGCAAGAGTATCCCTGCCTAATTCCTTAAAAAAATTCCAACAAGAAAGTAGATGGCATCTCTCTGATCTCTACCATATTCATCTCCAACATGTGTTAAATAATTTGACAAGGTTCAATTTTGACATGCAATATTTAAGGTTATTGGCATACTTGATATTTGAAACATAAACTCATCATAAATTTGTTTTCTATGTTGATACAATGGTTCAAGAGTTTTATAAAAAGGGTATCTACTACCGTTAATAATCATTGTTTGAAGGTTGATTGTAATTAACTGAGTTCTGAGGGTGATTTCATCCTTATAGATTTTTGTTAGGTATCAAAAGTTTTAGCATAATTTGGATGAGATTTGGTAAAGAAAAGGTTGATCAAATATAAAAAGTTTACTGATCATTTCTTTACTAAAATTCTAAGTCATTGAAGATATTTAAAGCATAGAAATCTATTGGTCAATAGTCTTTGAAATCTGTGAAATCATGTATCTAAAATTATTGTTTAATATACAAAATATATGTGTGTGTGTGTGGGTGTGTCCATCATGATGGAATATAGTCAAAGAATAAGTATTCCATCTTCTTTTAACACTGAAACTCAAAAACATCCAATCATAACATTTCTCAGACTAAAAAATCATATTTGAAACATTGCATAGTGTTTAAAACAAGTATTTTGCTAATCCCATGGCCAAAACAATAAAATTCAATTAGCATAGTGAAAATTTATTCCATAAATTTAAGGTGACAAATTATCATCATCATGATTTGCATTTCCATCAAGTTCACAATTTTAATCACTCTTGTATGCATCTACTTCATTTTATCCATCATCCTCATCCAATATATTTTCCTTACCATGCATTACATTCTCTATCTCAGTCTCTTCATTGGGAATCAAAGTTTCTTATTCAATTACAAATCTATTTTCATCTTCATCTTCTTCTTCGATTGTTTCTTCTAAACTAGTACATTTATCATCGACCATTATATACACATATTCCATGAATTTCCTTTTCGAATGAGACTCTACTTGAATAACATGTGACCATCCTGGTCTTGTTACATCATCAGTTAGAAATTACTAGGTAATTTTAAGAGGGGAAACATACGGCTCAACAGTCTTTGATAAAACTTGGTGTGTATTTGCACATACAAACCAATACTCATCAAGTTATGGTTTGATACATTTACATTTTAATAATATGGGACTAGTCTCACCATAATCAACTTGAATAATTTCCTATATGAATCCAAGATAAAGTTTATTTTCAGTGTCGTGATGAAATTCAACACTAATAATACAATCATAAGTTTCCTTTCTTGTGTCCTTTTCTTCCACTGTTAAGTGACTACGATAGGCCAACATCCCACTGAAAGAAGTAGATGATATATTTGGAGATCGTGAAAGATAAATTTCCTCTATCGTTATACCATGTCCTTCTTATTGTGCATCACTAATTGCACCAACAATCCAATCATCAAATTTTGGAAAAGAACCATCTCCAATATTCAAATCCTGAAGTGTACGCTTTCGAGATGGACGCATCCCTATTTGAATATATTCTTCATATTTTCTATATAGAATATGAAAAATATACAAGATAGCAAGAAATATAATAATTTAACTATTCAATGAAATTAAATAAATAAATTATCATGTAAATACAATTTCACCTGCGTCACTTATCAAATGAGGATGTTTTTTGAAGAACATAGTCATGTATCACAATTCTTTCCTAATTTGATAGATTGAAGTGACCTCCATTTCCTTATAAAGCTTCTCTTGCAACTCTCTCGTCTTCATCATCATCCCATACATGTCGATTGCCATTATTAAAATATTCATATATTTTGTGCAAAATCCTATGGCCTTCTGCATTGAATATCCTTCATACATGCTACCTTCTAGTTTTTCCTTATTATGAATAACATTTTTTAGAACCTTCATATATCGTTCAATAGGGTACATATATCTAGTTCTTATTAGACCACAATATTCTAGTTCATGTTCTAGATGTACAAGGATATGCATAGAAATATTGAATATTTTTGGTGCAAATTCCCGTTCCAATAAGCAAAGGACTTCAACAACCTCTCCCCTTAAATTATGAAAGTTTGAAGGATCTAACACATGCTTACTCATTCTCTTCAATATTAGGCACAACCTTATAATTTCCAATATTTTCCCCTTTTCCAAATTTGATATGACTACAATAGGTAATATATCCTCAATTATGACATGATAGTCATGGGCCTTGAAGCCTCTTAAGCCATTATTGTCAGTTTTCCTTCTAACATTACTACTCACCTATCCAGCAGGAAATAAAGTTTGAGAAATCAACGCGTAATTTTTCCCAAGATCCGCGTAATATAAAGTTTGGGTTGTTCCTTTTTCCACACATAAGGAGAAATAGGTTTTCTACATTTTCCATCACCATATTTTTCAACACAAAGATTTCAACTAATCTTTAGTTCTTGAAGGTCTAGCCATGATGACATTGTATCATATGCACCAAAAATAGTTTCTATAATAGAAAAAGATATATTTTTCTCAGTATGCGTAAATTCAACAATATGCCTAATAGTTATATGATTAAAGTATGGAAACTTATAGAATATTCACAGTCGTTTTACACCACTATCATTCAGTGGATCATTTTTACTACCAACAATGCCACCATTTTCAATAATCTACATTCTTTTCTTTCCATTCTCAATAATGCAATCACTTTTTATTGTTGATAATGCTTCACGATTCTCTTCCTAACCATTGAAACATGAATTTTTTCGACGATATGGATGCTCCAATTTAAGGTAAGCATGATGTCCATAATAAATACACTTATGAAAACTACTTGAGTGCCTCATAAAAGGTTTAAATATGCAAGCCGGACATCCATGGTATCCATGAAAATTGAGACTAGTCAATGTCCCATATGTAGGAAGATTGTGCATCATAAGAAATAAATAAGCTCTTAAAGTGAATTGGATTGAATCATTGTCCCTTAAAATTTGAATTGCTTCAATTCCTTTCCAATTTTTTGCTAGCTCATCAAATAATGGCTCTAAATAAACATCAATTGTATATGAAGTCACACTTTTCTTTCCTGGTATAATCAATGAAAACATCAATAAAAATGATCTGGTTGCTAACCATGGAGGAAAATTATAATTTATCAAAAACACTAGGCAAGTAGACCATTTAGTACTTTGATCTGAGAATGGGTGCACCCCATCTAGAGCTAAACCCAACTTTATATTACGCGGATCTTGGGAAAAATTGGGCCATTTGTTGTCAAATTCGATCCACATCTTAGAATCAACCACAAATCATTTTTTTCCATCCATGCTCTTATTTTGGGAATTCCATTTCATAAGCTCAACAATGTCTGGACATCTATACATTCAAAGTGTAATGTACCTCAAATTTGAACATAATTTTTTTTTTTTGATGGTGCATTAATATCCAATTTTTCATTTAATAGAATTGTAGAAAAGGATATTTAAAGTTTACTCTGACTACGGATTGATATTCTACCTGTCATAAGAGGATAATCCTATACTAGACTAACTTCACAATTTATATGAGAGACTCCCAAGAGATTCTAGCTCCCTTTCAACACATATATTTTACATATAGATATTAATACATATACCCACCTATATAATGATGTATTTTAGGATTTTGAGTCTTAATTTCTTTTAATATAAAACTCTTCATATTTGCGTGCAAGTTTATACCATTGGCTTTGTATTAATAGAACACTTATCAAACTATATATACGTCGGTAATTATATCCTTAGCATAACAATAGTGTGTCATAGGTTAGTGAAGCCATTGACGATGTCCGAGATGCTTAAACGGATTTTCTTTAAGGCTTAGTCATGGTTAACACACTTTAATCATCTAACTTAATGGTTTAAACAAGGCAATTCCCACACAATTCCCTGTACCACTAAATCGTAACTAAGTCTCATCTCACTGATAGAGATAACTGAATGGTAAGTAAACTAAAACGAAATAATTAGTGACTGGCTAGCCTCAACTAGATAGTCACGAAGTGACTTGTCATTAATTTCACATATCTGGTGTTATGGAAGGGAGATTTACCTGTCAGAGAGGAGTTAACACTCTATTGATGTGGTTCTTGTATGAGTCAGTACCGATGGACCTTCCACCTGACCTCCCTCAATCCCGTCATGCCAACTTTACCTTAGCACAAGGCTCGACCAACGCTTGTACCTTTCTTGTTTTATCTATGTAGCACAGACTCCCCATAGGGTTAGGTAGTTCTTTCATTATCTTTGTGATTCAAAAAAAAATGGTTATGTGTTATCACTTCCTTAGAAGGAAAGGAATGGCGTAATGGAGGTCATCTCTTGGTGGAGAAGACACCATCAACGAATTCTNGAAATTAGAGTTCGGGGCTTGTTACGGTGAAAGCCATTACCATCCTGTATTTCTAATTTTATTTTTTTTATTTATCTATTCTCCTCAGCAATAAAGCTCGAAGTCCTTCGGGACTCTTCTTGTTCAGTAACGAACTTGGGTTACTTGATTAATTTGTTACGACATCCAATCTTCCTATGCCAA
>SNQJ01S0001761.1:126348-150045 GCA_010110895.2 Picea sitchensis
CCAATTTTTCGTTTAATAAAATCGTAGAAAAAGATATTTAAAGTTTACTCTGACTATGGATTGATATTCTACTTGTCATAAAAGGATAATCCTATACCAGACTAACTTCACACTTTATATGAGAGACTCTCAAGAGATTCTAGCTCCCTTTCAACACATATATTAAACATATATATATTAATACATATACCCACCTATATAATGATGTATTTTAGGATCTTGATTCTTAATTTCTTTTAATATCAAACTCATCAGATTTGCGCACAAGTTTATACCATTGGCTTTATATTAATAGAACACCTATCAAAATGTATATACGTAGGGAATTATATCATTAGCATAACAATAGCATGTCATAGGTTAGTGAATCCATTGATGATGTCTGAGTTTCTTAAACAAAATTTATTTAAGGCTTAGTCATGGTTAACACACTTTAATCATCTAACTTAATGGTTTAAACAAGGCAATTCCTACACAATTCCCTGTACCACTAACTTGTAACTAGGTGTCGTCTCACCAACAGAGATAATTGAATGGTAAGTAAAATAAAATGAAATAATTAGTGACTGGCTAGCCCAAACTGGACAGTCACGAAGTGACTTGTCATTAATTTCACATATATGGTGTTATGGAAGGGAGATGTACCTATCAGAGAGGAGTTAAGGCTATGTTAATGTGGTTCTTGTATGCACTAGTATCGATTTCCCTTACACCTAACCTCCCTCAATCCTGTCATGCCAACTCTACCTTAGCACATGGCTCGAAAAACCCCTATACCTTTCGTGTTTAATCTATGTAGTACAGACTCCCCTTAGGGTTAGGCGGTTCTTTCTTTGTCTTTGTGATTCCAAAAAAAATGGTTCTATGTTATCGCTTCCTTAGCAGGAAATGAATGGCATCCTAGAGGTCATCGCTTGGTAAAGCATACACCATCAACAAATTCCTTGTAAGTTTCCAAGAGACTATTTTGTTTTTTCTTTTTTTCTTTTAAAGAAATAAGAGTTTGGAGCTTGTTACGGTGAAATTCATTACCATCCTGTATTTCTTATTTCTGGTTTTATTTATCTATTCTCCTCAGCGATAAAGCTTGAAGTCCTTCGAGACTCTTTCTGTTTGGTAAGGAACTTGGGTTACTTGATTAATTCGTTACGACATCCTATCTTCCTATCCCAAACATGGTGATTGCCTATGTAAATACCTTTTGTAGAATTTGTAGATTAGGGTTTTCGTTGTATCCCGTATCGTTATTCTTTACATTCATGAGAATCCTTTCTGGATTTGACCCTCTGTGTAGTAACAGGGTCGAATGTGTTTTCCAACAGTTCACAGAAATTTTCCCCACAGCTTGTAACGAGTAGTTAAGTGTATCCCTTAGAGTCTCTTGTCTTTATCTGCGGTAGGTGTTTACTATTTACATTCTAGTAGAAGTTTTAGTAAGGTGGTTACCTCTATTTATCATTGGGTTAGAGTACCCTCCACTAGGTATAAATACTTGATTCTGTGTATAACATTTATCTATGACCTTTGAACTATTTGCATGATAAATTTTCTGAGAAGAGTAGTTTAAATATTTCCACTATTATGATTTTGTTTTCGAAAGAAGTTCGTAAAATATATATGATATTTTTATTAACGATGGGACCCTATTGTTCCGAGGGTACCCATCAGGAGTCCCAAGGTCCATCTTTCCCCGTTCTGAGTCATCTATACACTAGAATGTGGCAAACATGAGAACTCTGGGACTTTGGATTCTATGTTAAGTATCTCTAAGTCACGGTTATTAATGTCAATTTATCATTCAATTTAAGTTCTGAAGTATTACTTCGTATATTTACTAATGGTTTACGGTGGTAATTACTTGCAGGGATTTTGACCACACAAAGTACCGGTATCGGCCCTTACCCGATGTGCCAAAAGGTATTTGGGTTCTATATAGTGACTCTCAAAATAGCTCCTCAATTCTAAAGTATGGAGACCATAGTTCTGTTCGCAATCCCTCTCAATATTAAATAATTTTTTCTTTGTTCTGATTCCCTATATTGGTTGACTGAGGGTTAAATCTTGGCTTCTAGTTGATGCTCCAATATTAGGAGAGGATGCAGTAATGCATGATGTAGGGAATAGTTTTTGTTTTAAAGAAAAAGTCCTAGAAGGGTTTTGTATTATCAATATTTCAAGGGTTCCATCGCTGAATCCTCTTTTTATGTAATCGTATATGTAAACACCAGAGTTAGAGAAACTAAAATATAAGTTTAGTGATTCAATAATTCTTTTTTTTTCTTATGCTTATTATTAAAGAGAACATATCTGTTTAAATGCTTCCAATAATATATTTCCAGAGTTCTGGTTATTACCTTTACAATTTAAAATACTCAGAGATTTTATTTTAACCACAGGAACTATTGTTTCTTGATTTCGCTATTGTCTGTAAGAATCATCTCTCGTCGATGCAGTTTCAACTTGTGAGATTTATCCGACTATGAATTATTCAAGAAAAAGGGTTTCAAAATTTCTTTAAATTCCCATTTGGTTTCTGGAAACTATTAAGAGTAAAGTGTTTAATTGTAGTTTTAAGATTTCACATCTGTGGACTCGAAATCAGAGAAATACTACAAACATGTGAATTTAAAACTTTTTCTTTCTTTCAGAATGACTCCCGATGAAGTCGAGATGGAGTATCCTTCCCTTATATAGATAATAGATACAAGTTCAATACATATATATGATATTGTACAAATTCCATTTGCATCATCCGTCCATATTATACCAGTCCAAAACCATTATTTATCCTTTTATAGTAAGATACTGGCATACATAACCCTTCATTCTTGTGTTGGAAAAATCGTTGAATTATATCATCAAAAATTAGATTTGGGCTGACTCATATTCCTTAGTTAGGGTCATTCCAATATGCTTCATCATTCTGGTTCTATTCAAGTTTAGATCTCGAGGTAGTTCAAAATAACCATAGAGGGATCAAAGGGTAACACTAAACTGGGGAAATTTTTCCTACGTCTGTTTCTACCCATTCGAGCATTTTAGTTTTCAGCTATCAATCACACAACATTTATACTAGTTCTATTATTTCAAGTTCAACTATACAAATAATTCTTCCTAGAAATTTAATTATAGAAATGCATATACACCTATAGATAGATCTATTCTTTCAAGTTCGTTTATCCACAGATAATTCTTCGTAGAAATTTGATTACAGAAATAAAAATACACCTGTAGATAAATCTATTCTTTAGAGTTCATTTATACACAGATAACTCTACCTAGAATTTAATTACAGAAGAACAATTCCAGTTCATCTGTTCTAAACTTCTCATAAACGAACAGATTTCATCCATGGAAATTATTTCACTTTGGCATAAAAAGATGCATTATCTCAAATAAATATAATCATGCAAAAAGAGGAGGAAAAGATTGACATATCTGAACCATTTCGCAAGAATACAAAGGGAACAACCACATTCTTTCCAACTATAGAACAGGGAAGCCAAATCACTTGCCCAGTTCATCCCCTAGCCTGACCATGAATCCATGAGGGAAAACTTGGAATATCCTCCTAAGTAATTTCTTCCTTTCATAGTAGTCTTCTCCTTGCCTCACACTCAACAATTAGTGCTCATAACAAGTACTCAGTAATTCTTTTTACCCAGCATACTAGATAGTGTCCTGCCTCCTCACATATGCTATATATCAAACAATATGTTTGCCCAGGTATTTTCCCTCCATTGGGAATTTTTGCATCTTTCTAAATCCCTGATGGGCTTCTAATGGCCAAATCCCTGATTTTCCACTTGTAAGAATCAACCTAGAGGTAGTTCCAACATGTTCCCCACTCATGGAGTCATGGTTAGCTGAATTTAACATTGTTGTTCCATTTGTCCTCCTACAATAAATAAAACAATATTACGTTTACATACAAGTGTCATAGTCAAACAGTTAGTTGGGTCAAATCAGGTCTCTGCCCTACAATCATAATAATTAATTACAATTTATCAAATTCAAAATTTGGAATTGCCATAAATGGAAAAAAATTTCCAAATTCGAATTTACCAAAAATGAAAATAATTCTCTAACAATTTTTGAATTTCAAAAATACTTTATTTTTGGGGATGTCACACAAAGTAACAATGGGATTACTAGAAAGTGGTGAAGAATATTTATAGGAATTGAATTTGATTTCAACCCTAGTCTATACCCCAACTCTTTACATTTCAGACATTCAATGTTACTTGCATGATTTTTGTGAAATAATATACAACCATTCACACATGTGTGTATGCTATCATACCCATATTCCCAGCTTAGTGATTTTCTCTTTACACACACTCTGTCTTTTTGGCAATGTGGAGTCAAGTAGTAACAACTGATGTAACGATGTCAATAACTCATCAACACTCTCATTTGTCCAACCATGAATTATTTCCAAATGAATAATTAGAATGATTGTTTTCAAATGACTTAACTTTCCAGTACCATACACAGGTTTTGAATCATCCTCCATCAATTTATGACAACCATCCTTGAAAACCTCATTCATCATTCTATCAACTTCAATCCCTTCATCTAACATTTTTTCATGTTCATATGCATTTGTTGCCTCTTCGTCTATGTTTGGTGCCTCTACAACTCTCTTTATTTGCAATGGGGGAAAGGGTTTATACCGCTATGACCGAATCTCAACATATGTTCAAAAATCACTTATCTTCTTCTCATCTTCCCTACAAGACAATCATTACAAAGACATGCATATTTCTCCAAGATCTGCTCATCGTCTATTCTCTCATCATGTGCATGGTATTCATTCATTGACAAAATTGGTCATTGACTCATATTCAATTTTTTTCATTGAATTATGACACTAATATGCTAATCTTACTTTCATTTATTTTCATCTATCTCATCTTGAATTGAAATACAATATCAAAACCAATTCCTAGAGACTACAATAGATCATGTTAGACTATAATTATCCGATTTCTAGGGTGTATGCATAGCATCTATTGTAGTACTATTTATTTCTTGGAAAATAATTCTGGTCATATGCTTGGGGATTACTCCCTTATGACGTTTCTCACATTCATTATAAAGTATGGTGTAAATATTCCACCTAAAGCACTTGCCAAGTTTGTACTTGAATTCCTTATTTTGTTTAAGATAATTACACATATGCTTGAAGAAATAAAATACAGTAAAGGAAATCAAAAAGTTGGATGTGGTGGAACCCTCCCAAGACCATAGATATGATGTATATACTTAGAAAATTAGTAGTAGATATCACATTTTTCATTCACATAATGATACAAATTCTCTAATTGTTGATGTATCTTTATATGTACCTATATCTATTGTGAATGGAAGTGCTCATGTTACAAAATCAACACACAAGTTTATTATTCAAATAAATTCCCCAACAACAAAATCATGCAAGCACAAACACATCTATAAATAGTTATATTGGGGTGTCTAGAGTCTGTTTTTATTTTAGAATCTCTCCATAAGATCCCCCCTTAAAAAAAATGACTCAACCAAATAATCAACCAAGGACAAACATTACTATAAATATAAGTCTAATAGACCTTCCAGATTATATTTCCATTTCAAAAGCATTGAACTTCCCTTTCAAAATAAAAAATTTGATCAATCCAAATAAGGATGCAAGTAGAAACACTTTTTCTACTACAAGTGTGGTAGGCCCTCTAAATTATAATTGTATTTCAGAGTATCAAGACATGCAACCAACCAAAAGGAATTGCCACCCCTCAATCTAGAACAAAAGTGTAATCTTGCATGCAAACAAAAATCCTACAAAATAGGTATAATTCCAAAGAAAAAAATTCTCTTAGCCACCAAATCAAACAAGTGAAAACAATTTTACAGGTAAAGATGTGGTAGGGATTGTAGAATTTGATTATATTTCATAATTAGACAAACTATGCCACCAACCAAAAGGTTTAGGCCAACCATGAAAATTTCTTGTTATCATGGTTTTTAGCTGGAAAACATCTACTTCAAACACTAATATTTTTTCCTAAAACCCACTAAGTTATTTTTGGTATTTCACTGAAGAACTTATTTTTAAAATATAATAATATTTAATTTAGTATCCTTTGTTTTCCTTTCACATTATTCAATTCAAGCAAGAATTGTAATTCTCATAGGCATGTAAGTTATGCCCTATTTGCAATCAAAGTATCAAGACACATAAGTTATGTTGTGTTTGCAATAAGAGTATCAAGACATGCAATCAACTTAAAAGAATCAAGACACCAAATTGTAATTCCCATAGGCATGTAAGTTATTCCCTATTTGCAATCAGAGTTGCAAGGCACTAAATCATACAAGTGAAAACAAAGTATCAAGACACAAAAGTTATGCCTTATTTCCAATCATAGTATCAAGACACACAAGTTATGCCATATTTCTAATCAGAGTATCAAGGCATGCAACCAACCAAGAGTATCAAGACATATATGTTATGCCCTATTTCCAATGAGAGTATCAAGACATGCAACCAACCAAAAGGAATCACATGACTTCAATCTAGAACAAAAGGGTAATCTTCCATGGAAACAAAAACCCTACATAATAGGTATAAGTCCAAAAAAAATAAAATTTTATCCACCAATTCATACAAGTGAAAACAATTTTATAGGTAGAGATGTGGTAGGGCTTGTAGAATTTGATTATATTTTAGAATTAGACAAACTATGCCACCAACCAAAAGGATTAGGAAGACAATGAAAATTCCTTGTTTTAATGATTTTTATTTGGAAAACATCTACTTCAAACATTGTGAAAGAGATCATGAAGGAATTGTATAATGTATGTGGTGGGTACTTCACAACCAATACTACAACACACATGATACTTTGAGTAGGTTACTTCTAACCAAGTTTGTTTTCTAATGTAAATCAATACATTAGAGATTGTAAGCCTTGTCAGTGCTTCACATGAAATCAGAAGTTAGCAACGTTATCTTCGGATCTTGTAGTGGTCGAAGCTCCTTTCAACATTGGAGCCTAGATTTTATTGGTGAGATGCATGATAATTTATAACTCTAGTAATGATGACCTTGCATGACAACTAATTTTTTTCTATGTTTTTTGTTAAATGAAGTCAACAATTGGATTAAGGATCAAGTATTTAAGGAGTTCAAGGAAGCAGATCACTAGGGCATGTGGTTTTCACCTTGCTACTTGTCTTTATATCAGTTGTGAACATGAGTCGTTTGGTTGTCATTGAGTCTCTCACACTGCTTCTATAGAACTTATCGTTGAGGGGTGTGACTGAAAACAAGTATTGACGTATTCTATCCAGATCCCTATAATACTTTTTCATGGATGTGAAGTCAATCTAATGTTTCTTAGATCGATGTACTTGCCTCTCTTGTGATAATATTAGAAATATCATCATCATTGTAACAAACCCACTGTTACGACAACACAAGTGAGTGCAAAAGAGATAATATATTTTTTTTTTTTTAAACAAATGTTACGACAAGTGACATGCGTTACAACAATATTAATAACTACATAATCAATTACATCAAAATCAATTGAAAGCAACATCACTATTATTCAATCAAGATATCTCATAAGATAACATAAGGAAGATATTCACGCAACCTATCCTACAAGGTTAGGACCTCCAAAACACAAAAGAAACACTCAAGTTTAGGATTCAACTGATCGATTTTTACCATTTAAGGTCTCGAGACTGACGACTGTTCTGAGGAACAACGAGGTGTCTAAATCCCATTAAGCCAATCAAAATCTGAAATTCAATGTAGATTTAACAACCAAACTTAACCTTCAATTCCTCATGGTGCAATAGTATAATCCATTATAGTTAAACATTCTTCCAAGAAATAATAAATGCAAATGAGAAAGATCATAACAATAAAGATATTAAGAACCACAAGAGCGTAAATACAATCTTAATAGCAGATAAATATATATTTCTATTCATCATAAGTAACATGCGAAGTCAATTCCATTTTAAAATCACAGATCATTTAGTAAGTGATTCAAGTTTCAATAATATGGTACCACCCTTATGTAACTCACTATGTATCTAAACAAGATGAACTATATTATTTGAACAATTAACACACATACTAAAGAAACATTTCCATTGTAAAGGACTAAGAGAAGACCCAAAAACTTTATTAAGTAAAGATTCAATGTTACTTTACATAATCATTTATAAAACTCACAAGAAGATTAAATCTTTCTTAACAAAAATATAAAGATTCAATACAATTTTATATATTCAATTATAAGATTCCATAAAGATCAAATCTTCTCAATTATAAGATTCCATAAGGATCAAATCTTCTCAAACTATACATAAGGATTTCAATACAACATTAATTATCATTTAAAACTATTACATTGATTATCATTTAAAAACTATGAGGATTTCAATACTACATTAATTATCATTTAAAAACTTTTGCATTAATTGTCATATAAAAACTATGAGGAATCAATCATAAAGCAATAATAAGAATATTAGAGTTTCTTTGCATATTCCTTTTATAAAGGATTATGAAAATCTAATATGTAAATATACATTATTATATAAACAAATAATAAAGAACTCAATGTTCACTTAATTTTATTTGAAAGAATTTTTTAGAAAGAAACTTAAATTTTAACCTTTAAAAGAATTTAAGAAAAACCTAATTTTAGAACAATAATATAAAGAACTCAAATCCATTTAAAAGATTTTTTTAGAAAAAAGTTCAAATGTTAATCTTAAGAAAAACTCAATCTTATTTAAACAATAATATAAAGAACTCAAATGTTAACCTTAAATTCTATTAAAAGAATTTAAAAAAGACCCAATCTTATTTAAACAATAATATTAAAAACTCAAATGTTAACCTTCAATTCTATTAAAATAATAAAAGAATTTAAGAAAGACCCAATCTTATTTAAACAATAATATAAAGAACTCAAATGTTAACCTTCAATTCTATTAAAATAATTGAAGAAAGATTCATTCTTATTTAAACAATAATATAAAGAATTCAAATGTTAACCTTCAATTTTATTAAAATAATTAACCTTCAATTCTATTAAAAGAATTTAAGAAAGACCCAATCTTATTTAAACAATAATATAAATAACTCAAATGTTAACCTTCAATTATATTAAAATAATAAAAGAATTTAAGAAAGATCCAATCTTATTTAAACAATAATATAAAGAACTAAAAAACTCAAATGTTAACTTTCAATTCTATTAAAATAATTGAAGAAAACCCCATTCTTATTAAAGAATAATATAAAAAACTTAAATAAGGTCAGCGGAGGCGGCTGGATAATAAATTCGTTCTTGCAACGAAGGTCAGGTCTTGTGTTCAAAACCCGAGCAAGGACGTGGTCTAGCTGCAAAAAGGTTAACTGGGCCAAGCCCACATACCTTTCCCCCGGATGGGGTGTTATGCAAGTCCACCTGGAGCGCAATAGGAGCAGGCACATGCCAACGGGGCACGGAGCCATGTGACGGGCTCGTGCCGCCGTCAACCACCCCTCTGCAACATTAATATGCCCTTATGGCGATGGGAAAGCACGTAAATGTTCGCACTCGGCCCCTGCTCGGTATTATGGCACTGTTATCGACTTTGTTTCATTGTCTCTGCGGCTGGTTCACTTGGCTCTCCCTTCAGCAGCCATGGCCATCCTTTGATCGCGCTTACTGGTTCTCGGTGGCTCCTCTCGTCCCTCAATCCGATGACCATCGTCGTGCGCGCACCATGCCTAGACACAAAGCACGCTTGCGAGGGAGGCCACGGCGGGGCTCTCCATGGAGACCGCGCCGACCCTCCCTTTCTCTGCCCGCCCCGCCTTCCACCAATTCAGCCAGCAACCAAGACCCCACTTCTCTCAACCCACCCACTGTGAACTTCAATTGCCGGGAACTTGTTCCTCGGCTACCTAGCTCGACTCGGTGTGTTCTCTTCGCTCCACTGGTGACCGAACCAGTCCATTCTCCTAACCCGACTTTTACAAGAAATATAGGGGCCGACCAACCTCCTCCTGAGCGGCAGCCTGGGTACCCCAGGACCCCTACCTCCGACTCCACCACAGATGACCAGCTAAAAGACAAGTTGGCCATTCTCTACGGCCTTGTCTTTGAACTCCGCCAGGGGGTAGAGGATTTGCATTTCAGGTTGCAACTCACTAATGAAAAGGTGGTACAATTTCTCCAGCTCCTCTCCTCGTTATCTGAGACTATTCTATCATCCCCGGTTCCTACAACGAATGCAACCGAAGGAGAAAACAAGGTGGGCGCAATGCCAACTGGGGATACCTCGATGCAGGATGCAGTTACGACAGGCGAGGATGAGGCAGAGCAGAGTGCAGCAGGGACGGCTCTGGAACGAGGTGGGAATGCGACTACGGAAATGAAGGATGACGCGAGGAATGGCCTGGGTGCTGCGACCACAGAGCAGTTCGAGATGCAGTGGGGAGACGGAACAACATGTATCAAGGAGGAACCGTGGCCAGGGGATCTTAGCGCCACCTGGCAAGGCTACGCGTCTGGTGTCTAGACTGCCGATGTGTCAGGTTCTCCCTTTCATGGTCTGATGATGTGTCAGTTTCTCCTTTTTATAGATTACAGTTATGCTTATGCTGACTAGGCTGTTGACTGGGTTGGTTTCCCCTCTGTTGGCGCAGCCCAGGGATGATATGTCAGTTTCTCCTTTTTAAAGTTTACAGTTACGCACATGATGACTAGGTGGTTGACTAGGCTGGTTTCCCCTCTGTTGGGGCAGCCCAATCATCACAGCAGGATAATCTATGTATTTTGGAACCTCTTCGACTCTAGCAGGAACTTTATAAATTAAAAACCTCTTACTCACAAAAAATATATATATATATATATATATATAAAACTCAAATGTTAACCTTCAATTCTATTAAAATAATTTAAGAAAGACCCATTTTTATTTAAACAATAATATAAAGAACTCAAATGTTAACCTTCAATTCTATTAAAAGAATTTAAGAAAGACCCAATCTTATTTAGCAATAAGATAAAGATTCTATGCTAATTTATATAGATATCAACTAAAGTAACAATAAAAAGATAAGAATTTTATTCAGCTATAACAATACAGTCGGCACGTATCCTTGTTTAAACCGTGTTTTAGATGGTGGGAAGATATTTACAAAGAGGACGCTAAGGTTTCGTAATCCGTTTCAGCCCTTGATCCGACGCGTAGAACAATCCGACACTTATTCCAGCCATGGATCTGGCACACGATGCAATTCGACAACTAGTCCTGGATTCGACACTAAGATTTTCTGATATCTTTGGTTTTAAATTTCAACACGCAATGAATAAATATTTCTTGATTGAAGCTTTAAAGGAATAGATCAAAATTGAACACATGGTTTCTCACTTGATGGAGCACTTTACAGACTGGTTCATCGATTATTAATCTTTTAAAAGGGGAAATTAAATTCTAGATGTCTAGAAAATAAAGAAGAAACAACAACTAGAAATCTGGGTTGTTCATTAGCGGGCAGTTTTCCAACAAAAATCATCACACCAAATCTAGTGTCCAAGTGACACAAGGATTTAATAACTAAAACTCCAAGCTTTAACGAACTTCAAAATGGGAAAAGCAAATTAATTGCTACCACGAATTTTGGGTTGTTCATTAATTGATAGAGAATCTAGATTTAAAATTCGGAGCACTTACTCAATGAAATATATGCAAGCTGCAATTTCATTTTGGGTAGTTGATTAACCAAGACAATAAACTTTAAAATTTTGATAAATAATCGAAGGCAACAAACATTAAGAGGTTCAAAGTTTCTAAGAGGTGGAAGTATTTGATAGCACTCAATTGAGTGTTATGAGTTTCGTTTTGGTAAATTTAATTTTGTTTAATCAAACAGAGCAGTATCTAAAACACAGTAGCCATAAGATTTCCCAAATTCCATTTGTATAAAAAATTTGGCAACGATAAAAAATACCAAACTCTAAATTGCTTGGCAACATTTGAAAGAAACTCTAAATTTAATAATAAATTTCTTGGCAGCATTTGAAAGAAACTCTAAATTTAATACTGTCATTTAATTACTAGTGAAATAAAATATCACTTATGAAAATAAATGAAATGTGATGTTGAGACTACGAATTTCATAATCAAAGTTTTTTTTTAATATAAGTAATTACAAATATCTTGAAGCATACATACAAGATTCTAGAGTAAGAACTGTGACTAAATATGCAATGACAACATAATTTTCTCATAATTTTCTCACTATTCTGAGATGAAATAAATGGCAACAACCCAAGAGATTTAAACAATATCACTTTATAATTCTTCCATGAAATTATTAATTAAAATCGGAATTACGATTGTTCAAAATGAAATCTCAACAATTCAATCTACAAATAAAATCTTGCTACACTAATGAATTCGGTAATAAACTACCAGAACCAACGAAGATCAAGAGTAGATGATGGTCATCAACCCGTGATGCTCCTCCTTATTCTAGCTTGTTAATCACAGAAACTTCACTGGTACCTACCAGCCAATGCTAGGGGTACTCTTCTTCCCCCGAGCCGCAAATGGGCCACTCACACACAAACCAGAAATGCTCTAGCTCCAAGCTTGCCTTGCAAGGTAGAGCCACCCCTTTATCTCAAGATTGGTATATCAAATCTCACAAGTAAAACATAGTCAAATAATTTTGGCAACATAACTTTGCCAATAACAAGTGTGATCCATTTCTCATCTAAACCATTTGTTATATATAAATTTCCACATGCACAATGAATTTACTTTTTAGTTAAATAAATTAGGATTATTCACCCTTACACTTGTCATGCTCTCCCCAAGTTGCACATGTAATTTCATAATTTATTTTAATTAAAAAGCCAACTTCCCTTACATTCCTCAATGTGTTCCTATTTTTTCTCTTAGTTGTCNTTAGTTAAATAAATTAGGATTATTCACCCTTACACTTGTCATGCTCTCCCCAAGTTGCACATGTAATTTCATAATTTATTTTAATTAAAAAGCCAACTTCCCTTACATTCCTCAATGTGTTCCTATTTTTTCTCTTAGTTGTCCCTTTATTCCCCATATTCTGAATTAATGAGTGTCTTCTAACTAAATATTAGTTAGATTTTGAATAGGAGTCTTCTAGTTAGACTAGTGGTAGCTAGACTATAGATATCATCCTAAGTGTACACCTATTCTCTCATACTTTATTTCTTTCTTATTTTAAAATTCTCTTTTAATATTTTCTTGCACACATGTGCATTATATCAAATATTTTAGATTTATCTCACTTTTTCTTTAGATTGATTTATCTATAATCTTTTAATTTATTTAACATTTTATTTCATTCCCCTAACTAAACTTTGACTTAGGATTAGTTTTTAGAAATAGGATTAGACTTTTATTGGAATTTATAATTAATAAAATCACTCTTTAATTAATTATTTTAAATCCAACAATGTCAAATCAACTCATTTTTTTGTTGGCCACCTAGAATAATTGACTCATTTTCTAAATTACGCGACGTGTCATTTAAGACGCACCTTCATGATCCAAGTGTTTCACTCAGCTTTGACTGGTTTTGGTAGTTTTCCAACCCTTGAAATCAACACTCCACTCGAGATACCTTGCCAGAGACTAAATGAGTCTAAGGAATAAGGACTCTACCTTATTGTGTGCCCCGTAGAAATATTTGTCAGCGACTGTCTCGATCCTCCCTCATGACATCATGGAACTCTCAAACTAGTTAATCGTTAACCTACAATTCGAGCCACGACAGAAGTGTTAGTAGGTTGTGTCAAGGACTCTTCCACACCTCTCCCTCAATGTCTAGTTTATGTGCATCGCCCCTTTACTCCTTATGTGAGTGAGATTAGAAAGCATCGTCGGCCTACATCCATTGACAAAACACTATGAATGATCCATATACATAACTATGCTATAATCAATCATATGTCACATATGCATAAAATGAAATACTCAAACCAAATACAATCCACTCTTTGACTCAATACAGATTCCAAGGAGTTCCATTGATGCCATCAACATCCATAATTTGTCGAGTGTCCTACACACTCAATTAAACTCGTCAATAACACCTGTCAATACATACATATCAAATAAGTCACAACACATCATCATCATCATCATGTACAATCCATAATCGAAATGAAATAAGAATGTACCATAAATAGAGCACTTGCATGGAAGTGTCCTCAAAGAATAAGTCGAAAAAAATTTACTTAGTACAGAGGGATGTTACATACACCCCCTCTTGTTTTAAACTTCGTCCCAAAGTTTGTATAGTGTATAAATGCAAGTAAATAAATGTATATGACATAGATCTATATGTCTAGTCTATCCAAACAAGTAAGGAAATTATTGACGCATATCATATGAGTCCTCCGAGGTAACAAAGTGTGGACTATACTTGTCCCACTCGATGATGACCTGATCAACTATTCGATGTCATAGTTGTCGAATACGATGGTCCAGAATGTGGAATGGATCTGCGATGAGAGAACCCTCATTCGACACCTGAAGAGAAATCATGTCCAAACATATGTGTAGCATCACTAATACAATGTCTCAAATTAGATACATGGAATACATTGTGCATACGCCTCAAAGAATCAAGCAAGGCTAATCGATAATCCACCGGTCCTTTCCTTTCCATAACTTTATTGAACTCTTTTGCGGTTCATCCATAAGAAAACTTTATTGCCAATTTTGTAATGGAGATCAACGTGATGCGTATCAACATAACTCTTATGTCGATACTGCACTTCCTTAATCCATTGTATTAATGAATATATTTATCCTTCTATTTATTGTATCACTTTTGGTCATGTTAGGAACTTATGCTCAACTTGATCCAAAACTCAACGGAGTTTGACATGGTCACCTCTAAATAAATTCAAATATTCCATTTTAGTCATACTCTAGTAACTATTGGTGTATGAAAACTCTATTAATGGAAATAAATTTTCCCAACATTTCTATTGGTCCATTACATACATTCACAACATATCTTCCAAATATGATTCATTCTTTTTGTTTTTCCATTTGTATCTATGTGATAAGATGTGATAAAGTTTAGCTGTGTTCCCAAGGCCTCTTGTAAACTCATCCAAACCATCTTGTAGACACCAATCCTCTATTAGATATCATCCTTCCTCGTATACCATGTAATTTCACAAGTTCGCTCACAAAAAATCTAGCTATGTCTTGTGCCTGATACGTTGTACGTATAGGAATAAAGTGTTCACTCTTCATCATAGTTTTAACTACCAAGAAAATAGAATCCTATCTCCTTGCCGTCAGTGTAAATCCAACAATAAAGTCCATCAAAATGACCTCCTATTTCGATTATGGAATAACGTGTGGCTGTAATAATCCTGTCGGATGTCTATGTTCAACTTTCACTTTCTGACATCCTAGACATCTTTCCACATAACAAATTTTTTCTTCTTTCATTCCCTTCGATAAGAATAAAGGATTAAGGCCTTCCTTCATATTTGTGACTCTAATATGAGCCATGTATACTACCCAATGTCGTTAGGTGGTACACAAATTATTTCATTAGATCTCAACATTTCATCATTGTCTAAGGAATATCCTTTGAATTTTGGTACTATCATTGTATCTTGTCCAATATTTTCCTTAACCTCTTTATGTCAGTCATCGTCGATCTATATAGTTATAATATTTTCTCGAAGATTTGACTTAAGCGGTATTACCAAGAACATGTTTGGTCTCTGACTCAATGGATATACCACTTTGTTCATTGTTCCTTTAATGTAAGTAATCTCAAAATCGTATTCTCTAAGTAATTTTGACAAACACCTTTGCCACAAGTTCAAGTCACTCTACATAAATATAAGCTACAATCCACAGTGATTTGTTTTTAATTAAAATTTTCATCCAATTAAATAGTGTCTCCAAACTCTCAAGGCATATACAATTTCTAATAACTCCAATTCATGTGTTGCATAGTTCTCCTTATGCTTTCTCAATTTACTTAAAATGTAAGAGATCACCTAACCGTATTTCGTCAAAACTCCTCCTAAACCTCCCTTGGATGCATTTGTGCATATCAAGAATTCCTTGTCCATGTCGTGGAATTTCAAGATTCGATTTGTCATCAACAACTCTTTAAGTTTTTGAAATGCTTCCGCGCATTTCTCTGTCTAGATGAACTTTTTGTTTTACCTTTGCAATTCAGTGATCGGATTTTCTATCTTCGAAAAAACACTTCGATGAATCGTTGGTAATATCATACTAAACTCATAAAGTTGCGTACTTCTTGTACATTTGTCAATGTAGGCCATTCCATGATAGCCTCTAATTTCATTGGATCCACAATGATACCTTCACCAAATATCATATGTCTAAAGTAATGAATTTTCGATTAGTAAAACAACATTTCAACATTTTCTCATACAATTTGTTTTCTCGTAGATACTGTAGTAGCAATATTTAATGTTCATCTTATTCTTCTTTCATCCAAGAACAAATCAGTATGTCATCGATAAATACTTGAACAAAACTTGTCTAAGTATTCGCAGAACACCTCATTCATCAAGCTCATGAATACCCCCAGGGCATTCGTCAGTCCAAATGGTAAAACTATAAACTCATAGTTTTTGAACCATGTATTGAATGTGGTCTTAGGGATATATTCCTCTTTAATCTGTAACTGGTTATATCTTGATCTCAAGTCAATCTTTGAAACTACCGTTCTTTCTTTAATTTGATCAACAATTGGTCTATCCTTGGTAAGAGATATTGGTTCTTGATTGTCATCTTGTTTAATTAACGATAGCCAATAAAAAGTCTCCACGATCCATCCTTCTTTCTTACGAAAATAACTCGCACACCCGAAAGTGATACACTTGGACGTATGAGTCTCAAGTCCAATAATTCCTTCAATTGCATTTTCAACTCCTGTAACTCAGGTGCTGACATCTGATATCACATTTTCCCTATTGATTCAGTTCTAGGCTTCAAGTCTATCACAAACTCCAACTCTCTTTTGGGAGGTAACCTGGTAACTCTTCTGGAATCACGTCTGCAAACTCTTGCACTACAATAAATTTTTTTAATCCTTCTTCCTCGTCCTTTTTGTTTATCTCTAAGATTAAATATAGCTAGCATCCCTTGCATGTAATCTTTTGTAGCTATAGGGAAGAATATAAATCTCAAGGTCACTACCTGGTTTCTCCCTTCAATCATCTTATTCTTCCCCAAATCATTTGTCCAACTTAACCATTTTTTTCATAGTTAAGTATTGCATCATGTGGTTTTATCCTATCCAAACCAGTCATTACGTCATATGATTCTAATATTGTGACATAAGGTCTACCTTTATTACAAAATTTCTCAAGTTAATACTATAATAAAAAATATTTTCCCTACTATTCAACTCTTCCTTTGTTATGAGAACCTTCTGAACTGCATCGTGTAACATTTGACGCATTAGGATCCTCACTTTTTCTTGAGTTTTGAAGCTAAGGTCGAACACAAACTTGTTGACCTTTATCTCTTTTGTGTTTATATGTGGAGAATACCTAAGTAGTTCCATGAACTTGGCCTCATAATCCGGAACTGCATGACCACATTGTCGTAAGGCGTTGAACTCATTAAGATGATGCTCAATGAATTCCTCGAACAAGTACCTCTCCCAAAACCATTCATCGAGCAACTCCCATGACACGTCTTCAATGACCATGTTTAGTTGAGGTAGGAGCGTCTTCCACCACAGAAGAGCACTCCCCTTCAGCTAAAATAAAACCATGCAGAATTTCATGTTGGAGATGTAATCCCAAAGTATGAAGCACATCGTCATGTTCTCCAACCATGCCTCGATGGATGAGTCATCTATGGCTCCCATGAACTCAAGAAACTTAACTTTCTCGAGTTCCCTGAGTACACTACTGATAACCACTAGAGGGTGTTATGAACCCTCATTGGGTATATACGTATTGCCCTCATCTTGATCAAGACGACTGATCAAAGTCTCTAACATCCTTTGAAATGATCTCATCATACTTACCACATCTCCCACATCGACCTGCTCCTCCTCAGTAGTCTTCTCATCTCCCTAAGGATTAAATTATTTTGGCATGGATACACTTGGAGGAGGCATACCTCATCTCCTCGCACCATGATGTCTACTCATCCAACGTCCTATAACCATGATTGTCGCATAGACAATTTTCAATAATTATTAGTGACATATCTATAATCATTTAATGTTAACACAATGGAATACGTAACGATCCAATGTTGTAGGGTTGAGCCTTATCTGATAGCATATGTAACGAACCCACCATTACGATAAAAAAAGTGAGTACAAGAGAGGTAATATATATATATATATATTAAAAAAAACATTATGATAAGTGACATGGGTCACAACAATATTAATAAATTCAAAATCAATTACATCACAATCAACTGAAAGAGACATCACCATTATTCAATCCACGCATCTCATAAGATAACATAAAGAAGCTACCCACCCAACCTATCCTGGAAGGTTAGAACATCCAAGACAAATATGCAATGCTCATGCCTAGGATTCACCCCAATGATTTTGACCATTTAAGGTCTTAGGACTGGTGATTGTTCTGAGGAACAAGAAGGTGTCTAAGTCCCATTAAGCCAATCAAAATCCAAAATTCAAACTAGATTTAACAACCAAACTTAACCTCCAATTCCTCATGGTGCAATAGTATAATCTATTATACTTAAGCATTCTTCCAAGCAATAATAAATGCAAATGAGCAAGAGGATAACCATAAATATATTAAGAACCCCAAGAGTGTAAATATAATATTAGTAACATATAGAAATATATTTTTATTCATCACAAATAACCTGCAAAATCTATTCCATTTTAAGAGCACACGTCATTTAGTAAGTGTTACAAATTTCAGTAATATGGTACCACCTTTATGTAGCTCACTATGTATCTAAACAAGATGAACTATATTATTTGAGAAATTAGAAAAAATACTAAAATTATATTTCCATTGTAAAATACTAAGAAAAAACCCAAAAACCTTATTAAGTAATATATAAAGATTCAATATTATTTTACATAATCATTTATAAACCCTATAAAAAAAATCCTTTTAAACAAAAATATAAAGATTCAATACTATTTTATATATTCACTTCTAAGATTCCATAAGGATCAAATCTTCTCAAACTATACATAAAGATTTCAATACTACATTACATTAATTATCATTTAAAAAATATGAAGAATAAATCATAAAAACAATAATAAGAATCTTAAAAATATGAGAAATCAATCATAGAAACAATAATAAGAATCTTATACATAAAGATTTCAATACTACATTACATTAATTATCATTTAAAAAATATGAGGAATGAATCATAAAAACAATAATAAGAATCATATTTTAAAAATATGAGAAATCAATCATAGAAACAATAATAAGAATCTTATACATAAAAATTTCAATACTACATTACATTAATTATCATTTAAAAAATATGAGGAATGAATCATAAAAACAATAATAAGAATCTTAAAAATATGAGGAACCAATCATAAAAGAAATAATAAGAATCAAGCTAAAGATTTCCATACTACATTATATTAATTATCATTTAAAAAATATTTATGAGGAATCAATCATAAAAGCAATAATAAGAATATTAGAGCTTATTTGCATATTCATTTTATAAAGGATCAAGAATTTAATATATTAACACTACATTGAGTCTTTAATATACTGACCTACATACCAATTAGAAGAGATTCTAGAGAAGGCCACGGTCTTATATAAACAAATAATAAATAACTCAATGCTGACTTAATTCCATTTTAAACAATTTTTAGAAAGACCCAATCTGGTTTAAACAATAATATAAGAACTCAAATGTTAACCTTCAATTCTATTAAAAGAATGTAAGAAAAACCCAATCTTATTTAAACAATAATATAAATAACTCAATTGTTAACATTCAATTCTATTACAAGAATTTAAGAAAGAACTAATCTTATTTAAACAATAATATAAATAACCTTCAATTCTATTAAAAGAATTTAAGAAAGAACCAATCTTATTTAAACAATAATATAAATAACTCAAATGCTAACCTTCAATTCTATTAAAATAATTTAAGAAATAACCAATTTTATTTAGCAATAATATAAAGATTCCATGCTAATTTATATATATACTAATTAAAGGAATAATAAAAAGATAAGAATTATATTCATGCTATAACAATAGGGTCGACACATATCCTTGTTTAAACTGTGTTTTAGACGGTGGGAAGATCTTTACAAAGAGGACGCTAAGGTTCCATAATTCGTTTCGGCCCTTGATCCGGTCGGCGCATAGAATAATTCGGCACTTATTCAAGCCATGGATCTGGCACGCAGCGCAATCGGACACTAATCCAGTCCTGGATCCGACACTAATATTTTCGAATATCTTTGGTTTTAAATTTCAATAGGAAGCTAATAAATATTTCTTGATTGAAGCTTTAAAGGAATAGATAAAAATTAAACACATGGTTTCTCACTTGATGGAGCAACGCACAGACTGGTTCATCTATTATTAAGCTTTTAAAAGGGGCAATCAAATTCCGGAAGTCTCGAAAATAAAGAAGAAACAACAACTAGAAATATGGGTTGTTCATTAGCCGGAAGTTTTCAAACAAAAATCATCACACAATGCACAATGGGTGGAAATTGAATGTCCAAGTGATACACGAATTTAATAATTAAAACTCCAACACTGTAACCACAAATGGGAAAATCAATTTAATTGCAACAACGAACTCATATTTAAAATTTAGGACCACTTACAAAGTGAAATATACACAAGCTGCAGTTTCGTTTTGGGTAGCTAATTCACCGAAACAATAAACTTTCAAATTATGATATGTAATTGAAGGAAGTGAACATTGAGAGGTTCGAAGTTTGTAATAGGTGGAAGAAATTGACAGCGCTCAATTGATTTTTTTGAGTTCCATTTTGGTAAAAAAAAATTGTTTACACAAACAAAGAGTATCTAAAATGCAACAACCATAAGATTTCCCAAATTCCATTTGTATAAAAATTTTGGCAGAGATAAAAATACGAAATTGTAAATTGATTGGAAGCATTCCAAAGAAAATCTAAATTTAATAATGTCATTTAATTAGCAGTGAAATACTATATCACTTAGGTAAATCAATAAAATGTGATGTTTAGACCACAAATTTCATAATCAAGGATGTTTTTTTATAGAAGTAATTCCCCGAATGAAAATATCTTGAATCATACATACAAGATTCTAAAGTAGGAACTATGATTAAATTTGGCAATGACAACATAATTTTCTCAGAATTCTGAGCTAAATAAATGATAACAACCCAAAGATTTAAAAAAATCACTTTATAAGTCTTCAACAAAATAATTAATTAAAATCGGAATTATAATTGTTCAAAATGAAAACTCAACAATTAAATCTAGAAACAAAATCTTGTTACACTCACGAATTCATAAATAAAATACCATAACTAATGAAGATCGAGAGTAGATGATGGTCGTCAACCCATGGCACTCCTTCTTACTCCAGGCTTGTCTCGCAAGGTAGAGCCACTACTTTATTTCAAGTTAGGTATCCCAATTCTCGGAAGTAAAACACAGCAAAATGATTTTGGCAGCATAACTTTGTCAATAACAAGTGTGATCCATTTCCCATCTAAACCATTTGTTTTATATAAATTTTCTCACGGACACATGTCCACATGCACAATTAATTAACTTTTTAATTAAATAAATTAGGATTATGCACCCTTACACTTGTCACCCTCTCCCCAAGTTGCACAAGTAATTGCATAATTTATTTTAATTAAAAAGCCAATTTCGTTCAGATTCCTCAATCCATTCATATTTTCTCTAGTTGTCCGTTTATTCCCCAGATTCTCATTTAATGAGTGTCTCCTAACTAAATCTTAGTTATAGTTTGAATATGAGTCTTCTTCTAGTTAGACTAGTTGTAGCTAGACTATAGATACCATCCTAAATGTACACCTATTTTCTCATACTTTATTTCTTTCTTAATTTAAAATTCCCTTCTAATATTTTCTTGCACACATATGCATTATATCAAATATTTTAGATTTATCTCACTTTTTCTTTAGATTGATTTATCTATAATATTTTAATTTATTTAACATTTTATTTTAGTCCCCTAACATAGACGTAGACTTACTTTTTGGAAATAGGCTTAGACTTTTATTGGAATTTATAATTAATAAAATCACTCTTTAATTAAATATTTTAAATTTGACTATGTCAAATTAGATAAAAAAATTCTAGGTCACCTAGATTAATTGACTCAAGTTTTTAAATTATGCGATGTGTCCTTCAAGACGCACCTCCGTGATGGTGAGATTTTTTCCCTTGTTGGTATTTCTCTTGTCCATATTCCATGACCTTATTGACTATGGCACCAATGAACGAATGTGATTAGATTAGAGTAATTTACTCATTGTTTTAAGGTTTTTAATCATCGTTTTAAGACATTTTTTTGCTAATTTTGCCAAGATATCTTCAAATCTCAGTTTTTTCCATTGTCTTTGGAATATCTTTCTATGAAATTTGTTCAATTACATTGCAGATCTACAACTTTCTTTGTAGAACTAGATAGAGTAATAAATTATTTTTTGTGTGATTTTAAAGATTGATTTGAGGAGATCTAATTTGCTTTCTTCTTGATCATGAATTAGTATTGTATATTTTCAATTATTTGATTGTAGAGCAGAAGGTATAATTGTAGGTTCAAACTAAGTTATACACCAATACTCTAACAAAAAATCTTTGAATTTATTAGGGAAACCCCCCTCGGACTAGCATGCACTATTCCATAAATGAGAGAGAGAATATTAGTGACTTAAGTATTTTTTTTAAATGATTATTGGATGTTTCCTTTCAAGAGAATTCCAAGTGGTTACACCTACAAATACATATTCTATGAACTATTCTTTCTGTAGAGATCCTTGTCATCCCTTTGAGGTAATATGCACATATTTAGAGCTTTTCCTTTCAATAGTGATTAATTTGAAATATACCTATGTTGTTGTCTATTTATAAGAAGTATCTTTTATTTAGTTCATAATTATTTGAATTCCAAATACTTCCAATATGCAGATACACGTGAAAACAAATTATCAAGACACACAAGTTATGCCCTATTTGAAATTAGAGTATCAAGACATGCAACCAACCAAAAGGAATCAAAACACTAAATTGTAATGCTCATAGGCATGTAAGTTATGCCCTATTTGAAATCAGAGTATAAAAACATGACCAAACATCAAAGTAAAGAAATCAATGTGCTAATCCAACACAACTAGATCATAGAGAAAAATGCCAACTAAATTAATGTGAGAACATACCACTAAACAAGTAATGAGATAGACATAAACCTGTAAAAACAATTCAATATAAACTAATATCCAGACAATGCACTTCAATACAAACTACTCCCTAATGCATAAATTCAATGCCTACCATAAAAACTAGGTATAAAACACTAACCTTTATTTATTTTTGGGACATTATTTTGAGAAATTTATAAATAAATGGGTTGTTAATAAGGACAAAAGAAATTA
>SNQJ01S0001761.1:150055-161570 GCA_010110895.2 Picea sitchensis
TCGAAAATAAAGAAGAAACAACAACTAGAAATATGGGTTGTTCATTAGCCGGAAGTTTTCAAACAAAAATCATCACACAATGCACAATGGGTGGAAATTGAATGTCCAAGTGATACACGAATTTAATAATTAAAACTCCAACACTGTAACCACAAATGGGAAAATCAATTTAATTGCAACAACGAACTCATATTTAAAATTTAGGACCACTTACAAAGTGAAATATACACAAGCTGCAGTTTCGTTTTGGGTAGCTAATTCACCGAAACAATAAACTTTCAAATTATGATATGTAATTGAAGGAAGTGAACATTGAGAGGTTCGAAGTTTGTAATAGGTGGAAGAAATTGACAGCGCTCAATTGATTTTTTTGAGTTCCATTTTGGTAAAAAAAAATTGTTTACACAAACAAAGAGTATCTAAAATGCAACAACCATAAGATTTCCCAAATTCCATTTGTATAAAAATTTTGGCAGAGATAAAAATACGAAATTGTAAATTGATTGGAAGCATTCCAAAGAAAATCTAAATTTAATAATGTCATTTAATTAGCAGTGAAATACTATATCACTTAGGTAAATCAATAAAATGTGATGTTTAGACCACAAATTTCATAATCAAGGATGTTTTTTTATAGAAGTAATTCCCCGAATGAAAATATCTTGAATCATACATACAAGATTCTAAAGTAGGAACTATGATTAAATTTGGCAATGACAACATAATTTTCTCAGAATTCTGAGCTAAATAAATGATAACAACCCAAAGATTTAAAAAAATCACTTTATAAGTCTTCAACAAAATAATTAATTAAAATCGGAATTATAATTGTTCAAAATGAAAACTCAACAATTAAATCTAGAAACAAAATCTTGTTACACTCACGAATTCATAAATAAAATACCATAACTAATGAAGATCGAGAGTAGATGATGGTCGTCAACCCATGGCACTCCTTCTTACTCCAGGCTTGTCTCGCAAGGTAGAGCCACTACTTTATTTCAAGTTAGGTATCCCAATTCTCGGAAGTAAAACACAGCAAAATGATTTTGGCAGCATAACTTTGTCAATAACAAGTGTGATCCATTTCCCATCTAAACCATTTGTTTTATATAAATTTTCTCACGGACACATGTCCACATGCACAATTAATTAACTTTTTAATTAAATAAATTAGGATTATGCACCCTTACACTTGTCACCCTCTCCCCAAGTTGCACAAGTAATTGCATAATTTATTTTAATTAAAAAGCCAATTTCGTTCAGATTCCTCAATCCATTCATATTTTCTCTAGTTGTCCGTTTATTCCCCAGATTCTCATTTAATGAGTGTCTCCTAACTAAATCTTAGTTATAGTTTGAATATGAGTCTTCTTCTAGTTAGACTAGTTGTAGCTAGACTATAGATACCATCCTAAATGTACACCTATTTTCTCATACTTTATTTCTTTCTTAATTTAAAATTCCCTTCTAATATTTTCTTGCACACATATGCATTATATCAAATATTTTAGATTTATCTCACTTTTTCTTTAGATTGATTTATCTATAATATTTTAATTTATTTAACATTTTATTTTAGTCCCCTAACATAGACGTAGACTTACTTTTTGGAAATAGGCTTAGACTTTTATTGGAATTTATAATTAATAAAATCACTCTTTAATTAAATATTTTAAATTTGACTATGTCAAATTAGATAAAAAAATTCTAGGTCACCTAGATTAATTGACTCAAGTTTTTAAATTATGCGATGTGTCCTTCAAGACGCACCTCCGTGATGGTGAGATTTTTTCCCTTGTTGGTATTTCTCTTGTCCATATTCCATGACCTTATTGACTATGGCACCAATGAACGAATGTGATTAGATTAGAGTAATTTACTCATTGTTTTAAGGTTTTTAATCATCGTTTTAAGACATTTTTTTGCTAATTTTGCCAAGATATCTTCAAATCTCAGTTTTTTCCATTGTCTTTGGAATATCTTTCTATGAAATTTGTTCAATTACATTGCAGATCTACAACTTTCTTTGTAGAACTAGATAGAGTAATAAATTATTTTTTGTGTGATTTTAAAGATTGATTTGAGGAGATCTAATTTGCTTTCTTCTTGATCATGAATTAGTATTGTATATTTTCAATTATTTGATTGTAGAGCAGAAGGTATAATTGTAGGTTCAAACTAAGTTATACACCAATACTCTAACAAAAAATCTTTGAATTTATTAGGGAAACCCCCCTCGGACTAGCATGCACTATTCCATAAATGAGAGAGAGAATATTAGTGACTTAAGTATTTTTTTTAAATGATTATTGGATGTTTCCTTTCAAGAGAATTCCAAGTGGTTACACCTACAAATACATATTCTATGAACTATTCTTTCTGTAGAGATCCTTGTCATCCCTTTGAGGTAATATGCACATATTTAGAGCTTTTCCTTTCAATAGTGATTAATTTGAAATATACCTATGTTGTTGTCTATTTATAAGAAGTATCTTTTATTTAGTTCATAATTATTTGAATTCCAAATACTTCCAATATGCAGATACACGTGAAAACAAATTATCAAGACACACAAGTTATGCCCTATTTGAAATTAGAGTATCAAGACATGCAACCAACCAAAAGGAATCAAAACACTAAATTGTAATGCTCATAGGCATGTAAGTTATGCCCTATTTGAAATCAGAGTATAAAAACATGACCAAACATCAAAGTAAAGAAATCAATGTGCTAATCCAACACAACTAGATCATAGAGAAAAATGCCAACTAAATTAATGTGAGAACATACCACTAAACAAGTAATGAGATAGACATAAACCTGTAAAAACAATTCAATATAAACTAATATCCAGACAATGCACTTCAATACAAACTACTCCCTAATGCATAAATTCAATGCCTACCATAAAAACTAGGTATAAAACACTAACCTTTATTTATTTTTGGGACATTATTTTGAGAAATTTATAAATAAATGGGTTGTTAATAAGGACAAAAGAAATTACTTAACATCCATGATATTTATCTTCTTGAATTGAGCTTAAAATCCATGAGATTTCTATGCATTCAAAAATTTAACAAATATAGAATACTGAGACAAAATTGACTAATAAGAGAAGGGTAAGCCATGGATTTCAACTCTGCTACTAAACAATCCTTCAACTTCCTCTTTAAAAGCCTCGAGTGGTGAATATATAGTGTAACCGAAGAAAAAAATTCAAGGATCATCACTTAATAACAACCATAAATGTGGTTATCACATCCTTCCCACCAATTAACTAGTTATGAACAACATAAACTCCACTAACCCTAAACCCGATTATCACTCCCTTCCTGCCAATTAACTAGTTATGAACAATATAAACTCCTTTAACCCTCAACCCTGTTATCAGACCCTTCCCACCAACTAACCAGTTATGAAAATCATAAACTCCATTAATGAGTGAAGAACTGAGCCAGTGAATTGAGTAAACCACTCGATTAAAATCAATCCCTTACCCTAGTTTTTTAGCACCCCCCCTGCCAATTAACATAAAATAAGTTAGGTGAACTCCATTAACAGATGGAGAAGACGACTACGACATACAACGTATGTAAATCCCTCATGGATTCCCCAGGTCAGTCAATAACCCTCCTCACTTCCCAACGTCGGTCGACAACCCTCGTCCCTTCCCCATAATCCTACTCACTTCCCGAGGTCAGTCAATACAAGCTTCTGGTAATAGGGTAATTGCAATGTCGAAAAATTATGAATCAAAATGCACTATCATTCCAAGTGCTATGCAAACATATTATTACTTGCTGATCACATACACTATCATCCTACCATAACCTTCCAATATAATAATATTTCATAAGTACAATAATAATTTTATTTTATATGATAAAAAATTTATAATATAATTTTATTTCATATTATAAACTTTCAATATTGGTTCACTTCTTGATATGGTAGATTAATGAACAAGTATCCATTTAATTTACACATGTTTTACGAATAATTTTTATAACTATGTTCAAGGCACTCAAATTAAATCAAATTAAATCACTTAATGTCTAATATAAAGTCTAATAATTGACTATATAGAGTAGTTTCACATTGTTGGATCTAGTTAAAGGTAATTAGTTCCTAGGGGATTTTTCAATATAATCCTTATAATTAAGCTTGATAGCTAGCTACGTTGACATAGTCATGATATATATCTAATTTGGTGTCAATTGCCTAATCCCCCACAAATTAAATCTGTCAATATTGTGCAATATAAAGTCTAATAATTGACTATATGGAGTAATTCCCATGGTTGGTTGATCTAGTAATTCAAAGTAATTAATTAGTTCCTAATAAGGGAATTAATTTCAAGATTATGATATAATATTAGCCATAACAACTCACAGCTAGGACATCATCATGATAGCTAATTTGGTGTCAATAGTTGAGTTGTGACATATGAGGGGGTCTACAATGTTTAAATCCATATGTAGTGTTAGAATTTAGTAAATTGTACAAATTCATTGTCAAAATTGAAAATTTTCATTGTCGGAGTGATCCAAAACTAAAAATGACCAAATAAATTACCGATTGTTATATGGTAATTTTTAGTCTAGATATCGTGTGACCAAATTTGATCATTTATCTTGGTCTTTTTTAGTTAGTTCACTTAAATTTATCAATTTTGGTTATTTATCCCTTGAAAAAATTGTGTTGACCAATTTTTTTGGTCTCGTCCTAACTTATCTCTCATTTTGCATGAGTGAATACTTGGTCAAATGGAAGGATCGTCTAGAAGAATATGCCAACTAGTTGACTGAAGAAAACATTCAAAAACATGTAAAAGGAGTTGAGGAACTCATGGACAAGAAACCACGAATATTTTGTTCGAGGGATTCTGATGCAAGAGAATCATCGAAGACGAATGATAAGACAACGTGGGTGACTCAGCGTACAACAGAATGTGCATTAAACTAGTTTGAATTCCAAGGAAGGCACAACATTTAATTTTGAATCCATTGTAATTAAATATCTCTTGAGATCAAAAGGCTAGAAACATTGTATACGCCAGGAAAACTATAAAAACATCCTTAATGACTGTATAAGACATAGATTTTGGAGCATCAAATCATATCTAAATTTGTAAATATGCATTTAGTGTGATAGACTAGTGTTAGGAAATGCATTTAATAAGATGTGAAACCACTAGAATGCGCTGGAGAGGAGGGCTATAAAATCCATATATGTATAAATCATTGTAATTTATGTTGTAAGTTAGTTTTTCTTGAGGAGAAGAGAAATTTAGGGGAGAAATACCGTCAAATCCCAAGAGGAGAATATAAGATTATTTTTGTTCTTTCTAAAATTTAATAGATATTGTGTTGTTTTATTTATGCATATGTGTGTTTGTATGTTTTATCAATGAATTTGTGAATGTGTTTAATTTTCAATTGTTTCTCTTTGGGGAGTGAAGCGCAAATCGTGTACACAAAGTCGATGCAATGTGTGCAGAGGCCATCACTTTTTAAGAATTATAACTCAAAAGGGATAGTGCAAAGTAAGCAAAGAGTAAGTGCAATGAGTGCACAAAATCCAATGCAAGTGTGTGGAGGCCGATAATTCTTAGAGGCTAAGCTCAGGAGAGTTGTCGCAAGGAGTGCACAGATGGGCATTATAAAATTCCAAATCTTAGGAGGGAAGTGCAAATGAGCGTCGGATACGACTTCATTGAAATGAGCTTTTGAAATACGTTCTTCGGTCCGTCGAACTTCACTTAGATGGGATTGCCAACTTCGTGCCTTTCTCTTTTTTGTTCCCGATGATTCGGGGGTATCCAAGCCGATTATTAGCCTAGCCCAAATGTCATTCCAGGAGGCCCTCCTCTAAAACATATAGATCCCTCGCAGGGTGTTATAGGTGTGGGCGGGCTTCCATCTACCACTATTCTTTCCACCACATAGGATTGATCCGCTTGGTTGGATTTTGGGGAGGCCGCCCGCTCCCCAGTGAGCCGGATTACTACATTCACATTGGGTTCTGAGCCTTGGTGAATCAGTACAGACAACTCCACCACTCACTAATAAAATATCTTATTTATAAAGTACAGGGCAAATGAATCAGGCCACTAAAATAGAACACTCCCCTGTTTCATCGCAGATTGTTTTGACCGTCATATTGAAATGATAGTTCTTAGAAGAGAAAGAACCGCAAAGTTCCAAAGCGGGAGCTCAAAGATCGCCAGAATACTTTATTAAGGATCACACAGTTGAGACTTCTGGTTTGGGGTCCTGAATACCCGTAGGTCATAGATCCGATGATTAATTGAGAGCCATATGATCCCGGAGTCCTTCAGACTCCAAGGATTGGTATTTCGAGTTTAATAAACTGTTGGTTGAGGTGAGGAGTCTCGAAATCCTGAAGACCTTCGATATAAACTTTTGTATTCAATGCAAGTTGTATATCCTTGAGAGGAGAGGGTCCCTGCCAGTTGTCCAAAATCAGACCAACCAAATCTGGTTGTTGAAGTTGGAGGAGTGGAGGAAAATGGTAAGAAACGCAGTTGTTCGGCACATTACTTTATGACAACATTCGACCGGTAAGAAGAACCTTCAGAGTCCCGGAGAACCGTCGGAGTCCCCAATCCCAAAACTCTGAAGTCTTGGAGCGCGAATAAAGCCTTTTGGCTAAGCACAAGTTCTAGCTGTGGTGACATAACTGTTCTGTCCAGGGAAGACTATTGCAGATCTTGAAGGTTTGTGCCTCTGTTGAAGGGATTGTGGTAAAGAAAACTAGGGCTATGAGGATCCCGAGAGCCATTCTTGATTTGTATGATCCAGACCTGGAGGTCGAGCACGCCCGCAAGGGTGCATCAAATAATCACCCCTGTCAAAAATATTGTAATTAAGTAGCAATCCTCCTACCTTTACAATAATTCAACAATTCAAAAAACTAAAAATTTTAATTATTAAAAATATTAATATATTTTTCGAATATTAAAGTTGATTTAAAATAAAAAATTTCCAAAATATATATGAAACTTGGATAATAATAAAACTTTAACACATCAAGTATGATTGAAAATGTAATTCGAAATTGAAACTTAAAAAATACAGAAAAGTAACTTCTATTTACTATCAAAGTAACATACTTCCCCTTGCAATGCTACTCTAACTTAGACCCTAAATTAGGCAAAGTGGAAAAACCCAAATATCACACAATAAATTAAAAGTGAATGTGAATTTCTTTTGTTGGAATTTCCATATAAAAAACACCTTATCCCTTTGACAACTAAGTGAGTCGTTCCTTTCCTTGGGTGTGGAGACAATCTAATCATATCCAATGACTTATGTTTAACACCATTTTTCTAAACATGGAAAACTCCTCAGGTCTATGTTTCTCAACATGGGCGACTCCAAAAAAATGAAGTTACTCTGACCTCCCTGGTTTCGAAAGGACACCAATTCAAACAAAGTGAAATTAGTTGCAAATGTGCTTATACATGCTTCTTAAAAATATGCTTATACATATTTTTTAAAAATATTTTAATGTAGTGATTTTTATTTAATGCAAAAGGAAAAGTTAAATTAATTATGAAACCATTGAAACTTGTCATATTGTATTACATATGGCATAGCTTTAAAAAAAAAAAGCTACACTACTCCAAAGATTCACTCGCTTCTCTCGGAAAGGGAAGCGATAACAGACTCTCGGAAAGTGCAGGGCGAAAGCCAAATTGTTACTCAGTCGCTTCTCTCGGGAAGGGAAGGGATTGCAAGATAATGGGGGCCCAACAACGTGCAGGAGGAGGAATAATGAAAGCTCCATATGAAATGTTCGTGCGCGCTTGGGAGGCCAACCTTATTCCAGACTTCATTATCAGAAAATTCTATCGAAGAATTCTGAGCAGACGTTTTGGGCCACTATTACAAACCTAATGCCGAGCTACAGCAGGCAGATCTTATGGCCTTTGTCAACTGTACTTCCTCTTAACTTCCTTGTCTAATTATTCCGCTCCTCGTCCTGCATTGATCGCATTTATTATTATTGTTCTTCTCTAGCGTTTAATGCTATTGTATATAAATACATGCAGCCCTGAAGCAGATGCCTGTAAGTCTAGACATGGCTCGCGAGGATGCAAAAGAGGCTCTCTACGAAGTTGCTCCTGCCTTTTTCAAACTGGTGCTTGGGAAACACTTGAAATTCAGGTTTGAATTAGAACACGATCATGTAAATAATTTTAAGTCCCCGGACTTCACTATATCCATGAACAATATTGTTTCCGTTTTGACGGTGATCTTGAAATTTGATTTTTCATACCACCGGTCAGACGGTTCCTACTTCCTACTGTCTTTTAATGCCATTTCATGTGTTTACACTATCTCAAACATAATTTGTAAAAATTAAAATTTGTTTCTATCACAGGTTTCCTTTGGGTATCCATAATGTAAGTGACTTCTTAACGGGATATTCTAACTGGTTCTGGCCCAGCTTAAAAAAGAATTAACATCCTAGACCCATTTCCGAGGCATGAAGTACTTTTGATTCCTCTGTTGCAGTTTATCTATAAGATTCAATTATAAATGGCTTGGGAAAATCACCAGTGGCTACTATCAAGACCATTTTGAGTTGTGGAAAGGCTACCATTACTCGATTACGCCAATGAACCGCAGCTTCTCTCTAGATTTCTCACTGAATAGGTTAAACCGAAATATTTTTTTAGTAATTAACCTGTAAAACCTTCTAACTCTAGAAATCCTCTTCAGGGTGTTTGAGTGATTAATCGCTAATAACTAATGAGAATTTTTCCTTCAGACTCTTTGGCATAGAGTTTATGGATTTCAAAGGTTGTTACGTAGTGTATGGATTTCAAAGTTTGTTAGGACAATATCCAAACGCTATTCATGTTCCATATTCATATTTAGTAAATAACCTGTAAAACCTACCAGCTGTACGAATCTCTTCAGGGTTTATGAGTGAATTCATTTATTGCCAATGAGAATTTTGTCTTCACACTCTTTGGCACATAGTTTATGAATTTCAAGGGTGGTTAGGACAATATCCAAACGCTATCCATGTTCTGTTATAGTGTACTCTTTGGCATATAGTTTTTGGATTTGGCACATAGTTTATGAATTTCAAGGGTGGTTAGGACAATATCCAAACGCTATCCATCTTCTGTTATAGTGTATTCTTTGTCATATAGTTTATGGATTTGGCACATAATTTATGAATTTCAAGAGTGGTTAGGACAATATCCAAAAGTTATCCATGTTCTGTTATAGTGTATTCTTTGACATATAGTTTATGGATTTCAAGGGTTGTTAGAGCTTAGACTATCGAAACGCTTATCAAGTTTTTTATAGATTTTAATTATAAAAGGAAAGCTTTAATGGGCAAACTTCTTATCAAGTTCTTTTATAGTTTTTTAATTATAAAAGAAAAGCTTTAATGGACAAATTTCTGCAATTATCAAAAGGGTGGAACCATACATGGAATTTGATAAGTTCTTTATAGCTTTTGTATTATAAAAAGAAACAAAAAGAAAGTTTTGACAAACAAACTTGATTTGATGGCCATCTACAAGTTTATAGTTATACACATTATAATTTTGAACACTTTTAAGTTTATATGGTACTTGTCATAATTTCATTTTATTTTGGGATATTCATTTTATTTTGGGATAGGGATCAAATCCATTGAGATAAAAAAAAAATAGATAAACAAATTGATCAAGACTTAAGATGAAGCTATGTTAATTGTTTAAAAAATTAATCCTAAGTTTGATAATATATTCTATTATATAGTTTTCATTTTGTAATATGTGTTCATCCTAAATTTGTGTCTATGACTATATGTTTATTAAAATTATATATATATATATATTTATATATATGGTTATTATATTCATATTTTAATCACATTCCATTTATTTTTCTTTTATTATCTAAGTGTTTTGGCATTATATTTATATTTACAATATATTCCATATTATTTGATTTCAATATGTAATGTAACTCACATCATCTTTATGGAGACATTTCTCTCTATATATATCTTTTTATCAACTACATATTAAATAGATAAATAATCATACATCTCCTTAATATAAATTTTACCTATATTTTTTTAAATTTTCTATATATAATGATGATGATTATATTAATCATGATTATGTTAACCATCATAATCATATATACTAACACCAACCATTTATATAATAATCCAACATTTATAAAATTATGTATATTAAATTAGATTAATATTTATATTATTTTATATTAATATATTTATATTAATAAATAATTGCAAATTTTATTTTTAATTAATCAATATAACTAACTTAATTAATATATAACATTATATTATAATGTCATATATTAATTATATACAATAAAGTTATATTGAATATTAATAACATAACTATTATACTATAATGCTATAACTATTATGCTATAATGTTATATTGTATTAATAATATAATAAGTATAACTATTATACTATAATGTTATAATAATGTTATATTGTATTAATAATATAATTATTATAGTATAATGTTATATTATATTAATGTATTAGTATTATTAAAAAAGATTATTCAAAATTTTAAGAATAAAAATATATTAAGATTAATTAAAATAATTAAACACTAAATAAAGGTAAATTTATATAATATTTTAACATTTATATAATTATTTAAATTAAAATTATATTATATAACCATACATATATTATTTTATATTAATTTAAGTTATAAAATTTGCAATTATTTATTAATATAAAATAATATAAATATATTAATATAACTAACATAATTAATTTATAACATTATATTATAATGTTATATATTAGTTATATACAATAAAGTTATATTGAATATTAATAACATAATTATTATACTATAATGCTATATTGTATTAATAATATAACTATTACAGCATAATGTTATATTATATTAACTTATTATTATTAAAAAATATTATTCAAAATTTTAAGAATAAAAATATATTAATAATAATGAAAATAATTAACATTCATTAAAAGTAAATTTATATAATATTTCAACATTTATATAATTATTTAAATTAAGGTTATATTATATTAATCGTACATATATTATTTTATATTAATTTAGGTTTTTATATTAATTTATATTAATATAATATATGTATCAATTTATACTAACAAAGTTTATAAAGAACATTACTGTTAATGAATAGACATATTATTAAGATTAATGATAATGATTAAAGTGATCGAAACTAGATTTATATAATATTTCAATATTTATATAATATTTATATTTATATTATTTTAACTACAATAATGTTTATATTAATTTATATTAATACAATATATGTATTAAACTATATTAACAAAGATGTTTTTAAAGAATTATTATTAATAAATAGATATATTAAGCTTAATGGTAATTATTAATGTTCATTGAAACTAAATTTATATAAAGCTCCAACATTTATATAATTATTATATTTATATTAATTTTTTATATTAACTTACATTA
>SNQJ01S0001761.1:170525-180955 GCA_010110895.2 Picea sitchensis
CGCCTTTCAAGGTACAGGTTAATTTTGATATTCCTGTATTTGAAGGTCAAATAGATGCAGATGCCTTAGATAAATGGTTAAATCTGCTAGAAGGTTATTTCTGTGTTCATAATTTTTCCGACAAGGAAAATATCACCTTCGCACTCCTTAAGGCTCTCCCCCATGTCAAACATTGGTGGAAAACTTACTGGGAGTAGAGTTCCACAGAGGAGTCTGGAATATATGCGGTCGAGCCCACTTGGGATTTTTTTGTGGATTCGGTTAAGGAACAATACAACCCTATTGGAAACTATGAGGATCAGTACATGAGATAGACCACACTGCGGCAAGAGAGGGGCCAAGCAGTTTCAGAGTTCACCAATACCTTCCATACCTTGCGCACCAAGCAGGGTATCAAAGACTCTGAGCGACATTTGGTTCTGAAATACCACGGGGCTCTACACAGATACATCCAAACTAAAATGGATTTTTTGGACATCTCATCACTCGATGCTGCTTATCGATATGTTGTTAAAATCGAGCAGAAATTTAAGCAAAAAAACAAACGGGATTTTGGGCCTGCAAATCCACAAAATCCAAATTATGATAAATAAGACCCTAACAAACAAATTACTGAAAACCAGTCTAAGAAACAGGAAAAGAAGGGTCACGGGAAGATAAACAAGGACACCAGAAAATGGTGCGATTTCCATAAAATCCCCTGGCACAACACTAATGAATGTCACTCAAAACAGCCATTGGTGGCCGAGGTCAAAGACAAGGAGCCAAACGCTGATTCAAAATCTAATTCTAAAAGTACTGGTAAAAGACAGATCATTGACGCAGACCCCACTGCTATTGTCGCAACCACAACAATTCAACCAGAAGAACCAAGATATCCAGAAGAGGGGGAGCACCTTTTTCATTCACAGATGTGGGTGAAGGGGACCCCACCGCATTTTATTGTTGATAGCGGAAGCTAGAAGAACCTCATCTCAGTAGAGGTCATCAAACAGTTGGGATTGTTGACAACACCACACCCGCAACCATACAACATTGGGTGGCTTCACCAAGGATGAGATCTTTGTGTCAGCCAGCAGTGTTGATTGTCATATGGCATCCATCCCTTCAAGGATCAGGTATTATATGATGTTTCCCCATTGGATGTATGTGATGTTCTCTTGGGCCAACCATATATGTGGAGATTCTATGTTGTTTATGAGTCTCGACCTCGTAGTGTCATTGTTACTTTCGGGGGTCATCTCTACAAAATACCAGAGGTAGTTCCAACTACTGCCCCACCTAAACACTGTTTCAAGGTAGTATCTCATACTACAAAATTTAGCTTCTTCACAATGTGTTCAAAAGGTGAACAGAAGGATACTACAACCACCACAACTTCAGCCCAAGCACCTTCTATCCAACAGAAGCAGGTCGACAAGGTTGCAAAAAAGCACAAAGATTCCTTTTGCACACAGTCATCTAAAATAGCCAGACTGGTTAAAAAGGTCCAAACCTTCCAGGCAAAGGTTCGTGATAGCCTTCTACAAGCTAAGCAATGCCACTTCTCCAGCAAAGCAAGCAGATCACCAAGATTTAGATTCAGCAATCACTTTCCCCTCTCCCTCGGGAACTCAAGGAAATGGAGACCATTGCTTCTTAAGGAGGTAGGATTGATCCAAGTGGATAACGGTGTCCACCCACCTTCTCCAACTGGCCCAAAACATGTTTCTGGCAATTTTAGCAATTTACTATTTTTAGGAGGTTTTAACTTCCGGGGCCATTTTGAGGGTTGAAATGAAGGTTTTTAGAGATCGAGGTTCTTAATGATATATGAAGCATGATTGAGCCCCCAAAATGAATATCCTCGACAATACCTTTCCAATGAACTATCACACGCCTAAAACGGAGACCGTATGCAAAAGTTACGACCCCGGGAAGTTGATGTACTCACTTACCCAAACGGGACCCACGTGACTTTTGGTGCTTCATCTCCTAGGGTTAGGTTTTTGGATGTCTAGGGTTTTTGGCATTCTTGCTTATTGTAAAAAGGCCTTTAGATCCTCATTGTAATCATCTTCTTGCGAATGCGAGTAGCCGTCACATCTCTTCTCAGAGATAAGATGCTACCATTCTAGCGAGTCTTTCACTCTGTATTTTTACAGTCTCTATACATTTATTTCATTAATAGAAATCGTGTATTACTGTATATCTGTGTTTATGGTTGCATCTCTGGTACATTTCTGTTATATTATTGAATATTTGCAATATCTCTGTGCATTTCTTTATTATATCTCCGATCTTATTTCATGCCAAAAATAATCTAGATCACCTGTGAACAATAACTTCTATTGAATAAATGAAATAGGATGAAACTGTATAATTGTAGAACTTAAAACAACTTGCTCAAATGGTGGTAGATATCTATGAGAAGATATGTTGTTGCTATGTGAATTCGTCCAAGTAGAATGATTACAATGAGGCTCCAGAGGAATTTTTGACATTACTCATGAATTCCAAAACCACATAAATCCAAAAACCTAACACTAGGAGATGAAATACCAAAAGTTATGTGGGCCTCGATGGGTAAATTGGTACCTCAACTTCTCGGGGTCGTAAATTTTGCATACGACCTCCATTTTAGGTGCATGATAGCTCATTCGAAAGGTATTTTTGTTAATTACACATTATACCATAAACACTTGACTCCATCTATAGTTTGAATATGGAAAGAAAAAAAAACATTGTTTAAGGGCCCCAAAATGGCCCTTGAAGTAAAAAAAGATGTATTGACATCAAAAAGTCCAAAATAAGCCAGTTGGATTAGGTAGTTGGCCACCAATATCCACCTGGAAGTTCTGTAGGGATTTAGAAAACCATGATAGTGTAGAACCCATAATTAAAAATGATTACAGAAAAATGTGTTGAACTAAAACTGTCAAAAGGACCTAGTTGGAATAGGTTGGAGGCCAAAAATATCCACCTGGAACATTCCTCCCCCATTAGGAAGTAATTTTATCCATTGCATTGAGTTCCCCCATCAAATGAGGAAATTTATACTAAATTTGGCCATGGGTGATCCATTTTCCTTGGTGCAGGAGCTTCCCTGCCTTGACAATGCAATAAAGTTGGATCCTATGCTAGCGAAGGCCATGGACTTGTGTGTCCACTATATGAATAATGGTTGTATGTTCCGTGAATTCATGGTTGAGCTATGTTGGTGTCAACTGTCTTTCGATCTCTAAGGTGTCCAATAATTGTGGAAAATATGGTGAGAGGAGGTCCACATTGAACACTTGGTGCAAGCCAAGGAAGAGGGGAGTGTTGAGCTTAAAAGCATTGTCTCCCACAACCTTGGTGATAGTGTAAGGCCCATAGAGAAGTGTAAGGAGCTTCCAATGGGGCCTTGTAAGGATTTCTTTCTGCAAATGTAACCAGACCTTGTCTCCCACCTGAAACGTGTGTGGTACCTAATGTTTATCATGGCGTTGCTTGTACTTAGCATTGGATTTCTGCAAAATCTCATGGACCTGTTGGAGGATGTATTGAATCTACTCACTCAATATGGTGGATTTGTTGGCCTCATAATGAACATGTGAATATTTTGTATGTGTGCTTGAAATAGGTAGTGCAACATCAATGAGACCCAAGGGTTGGAATCCCAGCCCCACCTAAAATGGGCTATGCTCGGTGGAGCTATGGAGAGCCCTATTGTAGATTTTTTGAACATAGGGAAGACTCTCATCCCATTTATGTAGATGCTTAGAGTGATACATGGGTAGGATGTGCACAATCATATGATTGAAGACCTCTATCTGGAAATCGGTTTGAGGGTGGAAGGAAGTGGATTTAGTCAGCTGGGTGTCCAAAAGTGACCAGGGACTCGACAAAAATGTGTTGAGGAAATGGACCCACACTCGTTTGAATAATACATTGGTAATATCTATCGAAGTGACACTCTTCTTGCAGGCTATGAGAATGTCCATCTTTGAAAACCAATCAACCACCACAAATTTGCAATCATTTCCTTGCTTGGTGGATGGAAGGCCAGACATGTAATCCATCGAGATGCATTCCCAAGGCCTATCGGGATCAAGAAAAGGGGTTTATAACCCTTTATTCTTGATGGTTTTCTTGAAAATGGCACAGGCAATGCAAGATATGATATACTTGTTGATGTCCTTTCAAAGTTTTGGCCAATAAAAATGTTTGCCCATCCGACTGTAGTGAGCCTCCCAAATAATCTTTTCACCCTCTCTTGCAAGAACACAAAGGTGTCCTAGATGGCATAACTATCCATCCTGAATGTTAAAATCGATGACATTCACACCTATACCAAATATTTGATAGGTGGTGGTGAAGTCAGGATCTTGATGATAAATTTGGGTCCAATCAAATGCCTCATTCTCACAGGAATGGAGCATGGTGGTGAGTGCAGCCATGGGAGGTCGACTGAGGCAGTCAGCGACATGATTTGTGCGCCCTTTCTTATACTTGATGTTGAGATGGAACTACTGTATGTATATGAACCACTTATGATGGTGGTCGTTATGCAACTTCCCATGTGTCTGTATGAACTACAGAGGCTTGTGATCAGTGTGGATGACTGTATCATTTACCAAAATGTAATGTTTCCATTGAAGACGGCCTTGTACAATGGAATACATTTCCTTGTCATATGTGGCATATTTCTGGAAAATATCTGAGACTCTCTCACTATGGTATGCCACTGGATGATCATGATGAGTGAGGATTTCTCCTACAACATAGTTGGATGCATCAGTCTCAATCATGAATGGTTGTTGTAGATTAGGTAGGAGAGTATTAGAGCTAATCATAAGTGATGATTCATATTATCAAATTCTCTTTGATGCTCCTTCCCCCATGTGAAATTTATGTTACAACCTCCCTTGGTCACTTGTTTGAGGGCCCATGCAATATGGGAGAATCCCAACATGAATCATCGGTAGAAGTTGGCAAGTGCCAAGAAGATTTGAAGCTCAGTTAGTGTGGTTGTGGATGGCTAGTCATGGATGACTTGGATCTTAGCTATATACACATGTACCCAATGTTAATCAATAATGTAGCCCAATTATTAGACCTTGTTCATGCCAAAAGAGCATTTTTCCAAGTTGGCATATACCTTTTGTTGTCTTAGAGTGCTCTAAACCTACTGAATATGATGCATGTGTTCTTCCTAATTTTTGATAAAGATGAGGATGTCATGCAGATATACCACCACAAAAGGGTTGGTGAAGGGTCGCAATACATCATTCATCATCCTCATGAAATTTTTTGTTGCATTTGTTAGGCCAAAGGGAATGAGAAACCATTCGAAGAGACCTTCTTTAGATTTGAAAGTTTTCTTCCATACATGCATAGGTTTGATGGTAACCCGGTGGTAGCTATACTTTAGGTCAATATTTCTCAAGAAATTGGCCCCTTTGACTTGGTCAAGAAGATCATCAATTTGGGGAATTGGGTACCGATTCCTTACTGTGATTTTGTTTAATGCTTTGTAATCAATGCAGAGACTACAGGTCCCATATTTCTTTTGCACCAGTACAATCGGGCTTATACAAGGGGAGGAGTTGGGTATAATGTACCCATTTTGAAGAATCTCTTGTATCTAATGCTTGATTTCATTATTTTCCATTAGCGAGAAATGATAAACTAGTCCATTAGGCAGAGGTGCACCAGGGGTTAGATCAATTGGATGCTTGACTTGGTAGTGGTTCGGTACCTCGGTGGGTGAGGAGAATATGTATTTGTATTCTTCCATGATTATCTCCACTTACTTCTATTGTAAATAGAGGCTCTTTATAGAGGTCATGGATGTGGTGATGAACTTATGTTTACTGTGAGAATAAATCACAAACAAGAAAAACTTCTTGGTGTTTGAAATGACCTTACTGAATTTCTTGGAAGAGATTAAAGAAAGAGTGGTAGGCGGCCCTACATTTGATATTCTGTACAATTGTCTACCCAAAGTAATAATAACACTCCAGGGTCTAGACCCCCCAGATGGGGTGAAAAATGGAGAGAGCGAGAGGACAGATGGCATGGGGAAGCAACGAGAGTTAATAACCATTATCACCATCCCTACATACATTATTTGAGAATGACCCACACTCAGGACAGACTAAAGGCAGTGCGACTGGACAACCTTGCAAGTTTAATGGACCCCGTTTAAGCCATATTGGGCGTATTGTGCTAGGAGCTAGGCCCGAGGAAGCCGTTATATTGGCTTTCATGGATAGCCTACCTATCAATTTGAGCTGCACTGAGAAGGAAAACACCTTGGATAATTCTTTCATTTTCCCTTTGCAACTTCTCTTGTTCCTTGGCTCTTTCGGGTGAATCCTCTCATTTTCCCTCTACAATTTCTCTTTCTCCTTGGCTCTCTCAGGATCTCTCGAGATTTCCTCACTAGTCCCTTGTCTCTTTCCCCTCATATCTATCGGGAAAATTCTCTCATTTTACCTTTGCAATTTCTCTTGCTCCTCAGCTCTATCGGGATCTCTTGGGATCTCCCCACCAATCCCTCCTCCCTTTTCTCTCACTCTACCATAGGCTAGCCTTCACAATCCCTTCACCATGCCAAGAGAAAGGGGGAAGTCTAGGAGAGGATCGTTGTATTACAAATCCCTCTCCAGACGCAACAGGCTCACCCCCTCCCAGTTAGCTCTCATTGTGATTCGCACCTCTATCTTAAGGAATAATAGATAGGAGCCTCTTGATATTCCCTAATCACCCCCTCAAATTCCTCCTTTAATCCATGGAAGTCACCTGGTCGGAGAGGACACATCACCTCTGAAAGAGAGCACTCCTTTTCTCAATTATCCTCTTCCCTCCCAAAAAAATCCACCCACACGATTAGGTGTTTGACACAGGAAGTTGCATGGTGGAGGAAGAAATTACCTCAAGCTGGAAGGTGGAGGAGCATAGAATGATCGTTGGCGAAGAAAATGAGGCGGAGACACCTCTACTATCCCCAAATCAACAATCAGACAAGCACATCCAAATCACCTTCTAAATTCGACAAAATAAATACAACCAGCTGCACATTAACCACATCCTCAGCCAGAGAATGGATATTATGTTCGATGCATTGGTGGAAGATCCAGTGCGAAATTGTTTCCCAACATGTGGCCAAAAGTTTGTCCAAGCCTACAACATTCATGGCAACCCGAGCTCGCCTAGGGAATAACACCTCCAGGATTTTTTCTTTCTCTCCTTCTGGTTTTTTCACCTCTCCAAAGATGGGAAGAATCCATGCCTCTTGTCGCAAGCTAGATGGTCACAGCGACCAATTTTTGATCATTTTTTTCATACTGTTTTGTTTACACGGTGACTCATCAAACTCTAAGCTTTTAATGGAAGACACTTGTTATGGTTTCCCTTTTGTGGAAGAATAGGTGGCTAACATATGGCATCGTATAGACATTAGCATAAATTAATATAAGGATATTACTTTATTTACAAAAAACAAACACTCTGGGGTCTAGAGTCATACACAACATGTTGATTCCACAAATCTGGTTGTCCTAAAAAAACATCACACACTTCAAGGGGAGAAATACAACATAATACCTCATCTTTGAAAGGATTGATGTTGTAGGGAATACGATACTATTGGATGACATGGAGATCTCTACCTTGACAAAGATAGTTGATGGTGTAGGGTTGCAGGTGTGGTGTCATCGACAGGTCTAACCGCATGATGAGCTCTGTTGAGATCAGGTTCTTCTGATCGGTGCTATCGACAATGAAATGAAGCAGATCCACCTTTACCCACATATGTGAGTGAAAGGGGCATTTCCATTCATTCGGTTATTCTAGTTCACTTGGTTGGACTTTGGTGGTAGCAACAATGGTGTTGGATTTGACATTGATAATCCGCTTCCCTCTTTATGGATTTTATTCAGAGTCAAAATCTACCTCTGAATCAAAAGATTTCATATTGACCACCAATGACTACTTGGAAAGACATTATTTGGTGTTGTTCCAAGGGATTTTATGGTATTCACACCACTTTCCAATGTCGTTCTCTGACTTCTCATCACCCTTATTGTGTTGTGGCTTCGAATGATTTCCCTCAGAGTGACCATATTTTCTTTGTCGCTTGTTTTGTGGGTTGGGGATACCTTTGCCTTGCTTTGACTGTGAGGATTTTGTTGATCCAAAATCTCTCCTCTTCTTCTTAAATTTATGCTCCATCTTGACAACATATCTATAAGTTATACTCAATGATGTGATGTCCAGAAACTCCATTTTTTTTTAATGTATCTATGCAAAAATCCACAGTATTTGAACACCAGATGTCATTTAGAGTCTTTAATACCCAATTTGTTGCACAAAGCATGGAAAATATTGGTGAAATATGTTACTGTCTAGTCCCTTTCCTAACACATGGTGGTCCATCTTGTGTGTTGGTCCTCGTAGCATCCAACAGGGTAGTATTTTTCTTTAATGAAATCCCTAAAGGAATCCCATGTCGGGGCGACCACAAATATTGCATATTCATCTCTCTCCCTTTGCTCAGAGTAAGTATCCCGCTATTCCTTAACATGGGGGACAACCTTGAGGAGTGAAAAAGTAATATTTTCCCTCTCAGAAAAATTGTTGACCGAAAAATATGCTTCGAGGAAATTCATATATTTATCTACAACATTTGCATCTATCAATCCTTCAAATAATGGAATATCAAAATTTACTTGTACCTTTAAGGGGATTGCATGGATTCTTGATGAATAAGTGTCTCCTGTGGGAAGTCATCGAAGGCTCTGTGCAAGTTTCTCCATCATTCTGTTCATTTGTCCCGCAAGGGCTTCCTCGAGCAACAATTTAAAAGGATCTCCTACTCCATCATCTTTATTCTCATCCCTCAAGAGTTGTGGTTAGGCTTGGTGTTACTGATATTGCAAAGGATCAATTGGTTCAAGTCCCAAATTCTTGTACCTAGATGTTGTCGGGGACATTCATGAAGAAAAAAAAATGAAGAGAAGATCTCTCTAATACCATTGATCCATATTTATGAGTGAAACAAAATAAATAACATATTGAATACAAGAACACAAAGATACAGAGAACAACAATAGATATCCAAGTGATCTAGATTTATGAGCGGAAGGAAATAAATAATAAACTAAATACAAGAACACAAAGATACGGAGAACAACAACAAATATCCAGTGAAAGTAACTTGTATTGAAAAACTGAAATAGTTTTAAACTGTAAAACTGCAGAATTGAAAAAAACTTGCTTGAATGGTGTTAGCTATCTATGACAAGAGATGTGGCTGCTACGTGCATCCATATGAGAAGAATGATTACAATGAGTCTCCAAAGGCCTTTTTAACATTACTCATGAATGAAAAAACCATATACATCTAAAACCCTAACCCTAGGAGATGAAACTTCAAAAGTTATGTGGGCCCTGATGGGTAAGTTGGTACCTCAACTTCCCGGGGTTGTAGCTTTTGCATATGGATTTTGTTTTAGGCACGAGATAGCCTGTTGAAAAGGTATTTTCGAGAACTACACATTATGTTGTAAAAATCTGACTCCATCTATATTTTGACTCTGGAAAGTCAAAAAAATACTCTTTAGTGTCCCAAAATGAACATGGAAGTACAAAAAGATGTACTAACATCAAAAATTCCAAAATAAGCCACTTTGATTAGGTTGGAGGCCACCAATATCCACATGGAAGCTATGTAGGGATTCAGACAGCCCCGAAAGTGTAGAACCCACAATTATAAATAATTACAAAAGAACATGCTGAACTAAAATTGTCAAAAAGAGCTAATTGGAATAGGTGGATGGCCACCAATATCAACCTGGACCAGATAAAGTCTACTTTCATTAAATTTTTTTAGTTCCTTTTTCACATTTTATTTTACAATTCAATTCATTGTTCTTTCTATTTGTCTAATATGTTTGACATTATCCTCTCTATAAATATGATGTGCGCAAGTATTTGGATGGATGCCTTTCATATTTTTTTAGTTCCAGGTGAATGCTTTAGAATATTTTTTCAATAATATAATTAATCATTCCTTGGGATATTTTTCCAAAGTAGAGTTTTTTTTTTTTTTGTAAATTAGGTGGTACCTTGCTATTTTCTATTTATTTATGCAGAACAGGCTACATTTAGATATTTTTAATTTGGCCTCAACCTGCCCGTAGGAAACCAGGTCTGTTAGCTATCTAAGTGCTTTGAAGGCTTGCCAAAATTGAAATTGTCTTTTTATCCTGTATAACGCATTAACTAGTTGTCCTACTGCTGCACCATGTTCAAGCTGCCGATATATAGCGCAATTGAGCTCTACTTCTTTTGATATAACTTGGCAGTGGATCATGATTGGGGTTGAAGATCTTTGTTGACAATCAGTTGCAGTGTGTGTAGCTCCACATCCCAGATTGCTTGTCGTGGGCAAGCATCAATGG
>SNQJ01S0001761.1:180965-211923 GCA_010110895.2 Picea sitchensis
TATTTAAATAATAAAAAAAATTACTTTTCATTTTAATAGTCGTCTTTCACTTTTTTTGTCTATAATGGTACTAATGGTCAATGGAACGATTTCAATTATGTCATAATTTTAATTTCCAAAACAAAATTTGTGTTACTTGAAGCGTCACTCTTTTATTCGAGGGACAATTTTCCACAATGGTATTGGTTGTGAGGGTCAAGTGTCAGGGCTACGATTTTGAACAAGTCACAATTTTAACAATAGAAAATAGGGTGGTACTAGTAGCACCACTTTTTGAAACAGGGATAAAAATATGACCTCTAAAAAAACAAGAATTCTAGAGAGTTCTCATCAATTTGGTAACTTTGTTGAGTCCAAAGATACAATGATATCATCTACTACACCCTTAGGTTTTACTCAAGATCTATTTTCCATTTCCAATATTGTAGGTGTAGGTTGAAGATTACAAATATTCAATTTTTGCATTATTTCCATAGTTATTACATTAATGGTTGTGACCAAGTCAATTAAAGTGTTCTTAATAGAAAGATTGTTTATGAAGATGGTAACAATTGGTACCCCTCGATCAACATATTTTTCTGTTGTAATATTTGTTGACATTAGACTAGCTAATTTTCAAACAACTTGCACTATTGTTGGATCCTTTCTTTTTCTTCTTGATTTCGTAAGACGTAATTCCCTAGTTGCTTTTGTATAAATTGGTATATTATTTCCAACCCTGGATAAGAGAATCTTAACAAAATGTTCTTTAATACATCTAATAAATCATGATCAGAGGGATTTATAGATTTTTCCAAGTACAACCTCTCTAGAAAAAGAAGGTTTTTTGGTCAATTGTAATTGATCCTTTTGAGTTTCAATTGATTTGTGTGCAATTGTAGTGCTCGTTTTATTAGGAATATTTTATTTTTATTTTTCTTCTATAAGTATTGGGGATTCCTTATGAAGTGTTTTTCCATACCTTAAGTGGATATCCTGTACAAAATAAATCGAATATGTGGGAAATGTTCCTTGTTCAACTTTATAAATAGGTCTTCACACTTTATTATTGGGATTGGCCACTGGTGGGGAAGGTAATTGAGTTGGTATGGGTAGTTGTTGGTTTGAAGGAAATTGTAGCTTTTGTGGTTGAATAATATGTGGTGGAGGAGGCATGGAATATGACTGTTGGGTTGATTGTGTATATTGAGTGGATGGAACTTTTTCTTGTTGTACATATGGTTGTTGTTGAGAAGGAAAAGTTTTTTGATGATATGGTTGTTGAAAATATGATGTTTGATATGTTTGATATGACTATTGAGGATTATAGGGAGTGTAAAATCTCAAGTTTTAATTCCCCAAATTATAATCTAATTGTATAAATATCATTATGCTGGTGAACCAATATGTTTGTGTCAAAGAGCCCATATTGATTAATATGGCCAAGGGTCGAATTGTATAATATGAACATTGAAATGATTAATAACAGTAGTAATCATTTTTTGTGATATGAGAGGGATGAAAATGATGGGGGTCTATGATTCCACAAGAGAGATGGGTCCAAGGGGGATTTTATTTATCAGTGTTAATCCAACCCACATTCTTGAATTATTATCATTTTGTAAACCTTCTATTTTGTTGTTGAGTGTTCCCAAGTCCAATCATTAAACTCATGTAAGAGGGTGGGTGTTAGGAGTCACATCCTTTAGATCTTGGGGAGCATGGGGATAAAGTACAATCATCATTGGGAAGATTTAGAGTGAAGCAAGTAAGGGAGAGGAGGGGAATTTGTATGGAAAAAGAGGGCATTTTTTGCATGCATATTTTAGGCAGGAAAGGAAGAGTTGAGTGTTGGGAAGAGAACCAACCATGTTTTCTTTAAGGAATCCATTAATTGGTTGTGTTTTATTCTTTAAATGTGGCATGAGTGCCTGTAAAAATAGGATGTAAGATTGTAGTGCATTTTACTAATGAGGAAATTGCTCAAGAGCCTTATGAAGGTTGTTGTGAGCACTCTTGAAGCAACTGAGAGTTCCTGGAATCCCTAAATGATGGATTCCTATTCAACCGAGTGCACTGGAAGAATTGATAAATGAATGGTATAGCCTAAGGGACTAATATTGGTGAATGGGGAACATTCCTTGGGTTGTTGTTTAAGGATAAATAGGTAAGTACAGTCACAAACTGATCTCCCTAGTTTCACCCCAAAACTAGAACAAAACAAGACAGTATACTAAAATTTCCTTAGATTTTAGTTACCAAATAAGAAGAGGATCCAAAACATACTTTTTAAATTTTGTAGACCTGACCTCACCAATGTGATCCCAGCTCCATCGTAAGGCTTATGGAGAATTATCTGCAAAGAAACACAAGCCAATGAAAACAAGAATAACATAGTCTATTCGATATGAAACTATGTACATGATCAAGCAATCATACAATATGGAAAAATAGTGTTCATATAGGAAATAAAAAGTATATATATATTAAAGAAAGTGTAAGAAAGATACAACTAGATGCCTTGATGTTGTCAGGTTCCTTCAAACAGTTCCTTGCTTCCCACACACTTTTTCTCCATGAATTATGAGATTGTAGATCTGACAACTACTTCTGATCTTAGCTTGAGAAAGAGAAACTTAAATCCACCATAGGCCCAAACACTCGTTATGAATTAGATATAGTTTAAGTTAATACAAAATATTGGATAGACTAATATCTCATTAGTGTAATCTTCGTAACTAAGATGAAGTTCCAAAAATTCTCTAACCATTCCCAAGATCTTCAAAAAACTCTAAATTTCCCATGAGAACTTCCCTCCTTTTATAAGATGAAAAGGATAGAGTGAGGAGGCTAGGATGATCCCATGAGATCAGGGATGGAACTAAGATCCAAACCGATCGGAGGCCACCTCACCCTTGAAGATTATATTCTAGAAGCATCGATAAGCTTCTCTTTTTCTTCGTACGAGTGATCGTCACACACTTAAAATTGAGAAAACCACGACAATGTCGCAGGCCACCGTGGTGCAACCTTCGTCGATCCTAGATCGTCACACCCTTAACATTGGGAAAGGTGCAATGATCCTTCTTTGCAAAGTTTTTTACAAAGGAAAAGACAATTTCATCTCTATCGAAAAGTTCATCTTCATTCTTCTTTAGGAATTAAGGAAAATCATCCTTCTAAAGCAAAGGATAGGTGTACATCATTAATGGTCATAAGGGTGATGAAAATAATGTGTAATATTTCTGTAGGTTGCGGAGAAGAGAGTTGGAGGATTGGAACTGTTGTTGGATTTTGGAACATAGGTTTTAGGTTGTTGAGTGTGGAGAGTGGATAACTAGAGGGATAGATATCCTTGTGGACTCATAGCCTCAACTCAAGGGTGGCCTACTGTTGAGATAAAATGAACAACAATGCCTATGGTTTGGGGGTTCATCCTTCGTACGCAACCATTGGTTATATTTATAAACAGATAAGTGTTTTGTTGTTTTATTATGATTATTCCATTGTGTAATTGATTATTGAATGTTGTATGTTTTTTGTGTGCATATTGGGTGCATTCATGTTTTTGTAAATGTTGTAGATGCATGGTTAAATCAAAATATTGTTTTGGTATAAATTTTATGGGACTAATGTGGGGTTCTTTTAAATTCATTTTTAGTAGGTTACGTCATTTTTTCTAGTCATGGTACTTAGCATGGGTGTTGGGTACATTATAGAGTGGTATCAAATTTGTTGGTTACAACATCAAGCCATCAACGGACTTCTACAAGACATAATTTCTTAAGTAAAATTAACTTTTCATTATTTAATATGAGAGGTATATAAAACACATGAATGTTGAACTCATTTTGTAATTAGTTTAGAAATTTTAAGCAACTAGACTTTGAGATTTGACTCTCACCAATTTCTTATCTGGTGATTAAATGGCAAATTATTGGATTATTTTATGAGATTTAAAGTTATCACATATAAATCGTTTACAAATACAAATGAGAATACATTATGAGAACATGCTACAACTATTGTGCTTGGAGATCCATTGGCTTTGCCTCATAATGAAGGACTGGGATTAAGTTTCCAGAATGAAAGGAAATTTTGGTTTGTTGGTCTTGGTATGTTACATAATGGAAGTTTAACTATAAGTTCTTTAGTGAAATTGATTAATTGTAGAAGACAATGTCAGAGGGGAGAAGTTGTAGTTTAATTTTTTTTTCTACCCATGGAAACCATGATCAAGTGATTCTTCATGCCTTTAGCTTTCCATTTATATCTCATTCAATTGATTTGGGCATCAGGATTAGAATTTATTCCTTCTGGAAATCCAACACTCAACAACTGTCAATCAATCCTCCACGTGGATCCCCAACTATAGAACTATCATCTGCATTTTAATTTATCACACATGCATTGGGGAAGGTTTGCATAACCAGTTTATATTCAAAATTGATCCCTTTGTCACTTGTGCATGAAGCATAGAGAGCCATGGAACCCTACAAATATTGCATGTAATGAAATTTATGGTTGTTAGGACCCCAAAGAGGAATGTCATCATCAAACTGGAAATCATTTAGGAATGAAGGGGAGAATGGTGGTGATATCCCCAGTGGATATTGATATATAGGGAGTAGGAAATAAGTGCATGGCGATATCAGTGTATCAGTGGGATGGTAGATGGTTGATAGGACTAGATTTGATTGAAGGAGTTGAGTGTAAGGATTGAGTGTGTGGCCTAGTGGGATGGTGTCCCAGCGGACCAAGCCAGAGTTTGCAGTGAGATGGATAATAGGTTGTGCATGGTGTTCATTGGTCTAGTGTGTTGCTGGGATGGTGACCCTATGGATCATACCATAGTTGTTTGGTAGTTTCGTGATAGAAGGGGAAAAATGGTGGCCGGTGACCAGTTGATCGATGGGACGAATCTTGTAAATTAGATTGTATTGGAGGTGTATGGAAGCTAGGAGAGTGGAATTATTCCCTAGTGAGGGAAGCCATGTCAGTTCCACGTCAATAGATTGTCACATAGGAAATATTTTCCTATAGTATTTTGACCCTAGCAAAGAATGCTTCATAAAATTTGACAATAAATAATTTATGTAGGAGAGTAGCACTTTTTTATGCTTATTAAGGTTTCAATGAAACAAATAAACTTGCAACAAGAGAGAAATTAACACCTTCAACATTAGAAAGAGACAATAAATTATGAAAAATTACTTACTTCTTGCAAGTAGCAACACCATTCAAACCCTAATTGCAGAAAATTACCATCCAAGAGAGAATATCATCCACACAGATCCTTCCCCGTGACTAGTGCATGATTAAAAGGAGTTAAAGAGAGAGAAGTAGCAAATATTTTCTATAGTGTTACCCCAAAAATGTCAGTAATGAGATGATGAAGAATGATCCTAGATCTATCCTCTCTTACATGAGGTAAACCTTGTTGAGTGTATATGATTAAATATCAAAATACCTCATGTATAAATCCAAGAAATATTGATCTATATATCTGCAAAATATGGAGAGGGAGATTTGTGGCTACCTGAAAAGGTAGTGGTATCGACCCTGAATCACATAATATATGGGACATTAGGTAATGAAATGATCCTTAATATTGGTCTCTTATAAGTTGTAGAGTCGATAAGCCTTGTCCACTCATGGTATATGTTGATCAGATTCCACCTGAAGCTAATGAGAACCAACTTGAAACTAGTTGAGGGGGATCTAGATGGCATGCATCCAGTGGAAATATTTATAGGTCGGCCTGACAGTGAGGTTGTCTCTCTTTTCCATGAAATGTTGTAGCATAGAAGGTCATCTTGGGTTTGATCCCATGAGGTGGATCTAACTATGTGACTTGAATGTATTGTTTGTAAATGTCCTCCTTAGTAATCCTATTCAACTCTTGCTTTTTTGGTAGTAATAAGGGCATCTAGGAAGTAACTAAATGGGGGGATCCTATCCATTGATATTCCCATTGATTGTAATAGGTGGTAATATTACAAAACTAATAATGGACTTGTTGGTAGGATTTTGTCAAGCAAATGAAAAATATCCTCTAAGGAGTGGTATGCAAGATAAGGGTACCAATATCTATCGATGGCCAAATAGGTGAAGTTTTGGACTCAATAAAGTAGTGTGACTAGTCCAAAGTGGCTTCAAACCAGAAAGTGTAAGAGGAAAACTTATCTTTCATAATGTTTTGGGGGGGAAATTATGTTGCAATGGATGATGTGGAGAATAAAGAGAACCTGAACCCTCTTTGTCATATTCCAATCCCCCCCTAACAAACTCAGTCCAAAATGTGGAGCTGTACAACATCATGGGCCTGACAATGCTATATAGAAGTTCCTTCTTGGAAAATATGTTTTGAAAGTGGTGTTGAAAACACTATTTCTCTAGAAGGGCTATTGAACCATAGATCTTGTTTATTTGAGGATGGAGAGACAATATCAAACTAAACTAGGCCCCATAAAACTTTTCACCTAGGTAAGTGTAAGCAATGATGATCTCAATGTCCTCACCATAAAAGTAGAAATGGAAATATAACAAGACATTCTTCAATCCATTTAATATCATAACCTTAGTTTTACCAAGGTTGATTGTTGGTTGTCGAAGGTCACACAATTTGGATAAGGAATCTATCTATCTGTTTAGACCCTCCAAAGTGGAGGTCAGGTGAACCACATTATTATCAAAGTGTAGGATATAGATCAACACACCGTGAAGGAAGAATCCATCCTTAGGCTAAGTATGATCTTGCATATAGGATTCCAATTAATCTATGTATATCCTCAACACGTGGATTAGAGAGGATAGTTCTGATTCACACCCCAATGGTACTCCTAATAAAATTTTACAATACATCCACTAGAGGAAGAAAAAAACAAACTCATAGAGACACATAATAACAATGAGGTGTATTTGAAATCCTAATGTCTCTAAGTTTATAAAATAGGTTTTCCCTTGAAACTAATTCAAGCACGTTTTGGAAGTCCACATAGAATTTGTTTTTTTTAAAGAGGGGTGTCTTGCATCCTCTATGATGGATTTGATGGTGTGGATATGGAACATGGTTTGGTATTTATGTCAGGATCATACCTATCCCATTTATTTAAGAAGTCTCTTCTCAAGTATTTATGATAATCCATAATGGAGGGAAATAACATAGCCCGGAGAAAGTGTGGCCCACCATGACAATCTTATAGTTATTTGGATTAACACCAAACCTTGATTTTTGGATTGGGTGGAAAGTATGGTGGGACCACATAGGTGGGAATCATGATAAAACCACATGGTTAAATAAATAAAATATGTATTGGACTAGTGGATTAATGTTATGTGTGAGGAACTGTGCTTCAAAAAACTCTGCATTTGCTTCTTTGTTGGTGTTAATGTCCCATATCATATGTTGAATTTATGAGTATGGGAAAATATGAAAAGAAGAGGAGGGGGGCTTGAAAAGGACAATTCATTTCTTACGGATATCATATAGGGTGGTTGTATGGATGAACATGCACTGGAGGTCAAGGTAGGGGGCTAGACCAGAGTGATGAGGGAAGAGAGTGCATTGAAAGGTTTTAGAATAATGGTGGAGGGTTTTACATGATTCCCATCTTCTCTAAAAGAGAAAAAAAATGTTTCTTGGATTGAAGGAGATAACGATAATATTTCCATAGTTTTGGGAAAGAGGTAGTTTCATCATCGAACAACATGGTGGTTTGAGTGGTGGGGGGTGGATGGTCAATGCATAGTGAAAAAGTAGAGGAATATGAAGGAACAAGAGTTGGCATATATAAGGAAGTAGGTCTTTGGTGGTCAAGGCATAGTCGACAATGTTGGTCCTCCCACTATGAGGGAAACATGTAAAGTTTTTAGACTCCAAGAATAAAGGTAGGCCATTAAGTATTGATATATCATGACACTCACCCAAATTTAGAAGGTTCCTACCATTAGCTAAAAGGGTGACTAACCTATCATCCAATTGTGAGGGTCCACTAAGGTTGGGTCTATCTCATGAAGGAAAAGAACATCCTTTGATTTATCATGGAGAAAAATCTACTAGTCTCTAGTACATGCATTGGAGTCCCCCAGAAGAATGACATCATCTTGTAGAAAATATTGAACAATATTATGATACAAGTATATGTATGGGTACTCACTAGACTTAGGGGAAAATATGCCTTAGTGAAGGTACATTCCATTCATATAGACCGACATGAATAAAAAAATATTGTTAAATTTGACTGTGGAAACTTTGCCTTGGAGAGAATCCTGAATATAACAACCAACACCACCTAATCCCCTAACCCCACTAGTACTTTTTGTATCATATCTGTAAACTAAAAACCAATGATAGGCTAGATAGTTTCGGGTAATCCAAATAGGATTCACATAGCCCTTGGTTACAAAGATAATATATAAAGATTTTAGGTATCGTAAAGTTACCCTAGAGAAGACCAAAAGGATACATTACAGTTCCAACATTTGATTGAAATTATCTAGATCCCACTTTCACCTTATCGATGGATTTATTTGGTAGGTCCGAGGTGGGTCCATGAACTTGGATATGTAATCAACCACATATTTCTTTATTCCCATCCATAAATATTGGACTCTTACTATTGCAATTATCTTTTGGTATCCTGGATGACCAACATATTGTACATTGTGCATCTCTTTCAACATTATATATCTCCATTGTTGAGTGTTAGGAACACACAATTTGTCCCCAAACAAGAGGATTCCATCCTCTTCGAATCTGTAGTCTTTAAAATTCAACATTACATTTTCTTGTTGCAATACTTATGTAACTTGTGCATAATGATGATCTAATGCTATATATTCCAAAATTATTCTTTCTAAGTGTGAACAATACATGATAATGTGTATATCATGCATTTCATACACCCTCATGTTTAGTGCATCAACCACTTTATTCTCTCTTCCCTTTTTGTTCTTGATGTCAAAGTCATATTCACTAAGAAATTCCATCCATCTAGTTTGTTCGACATTTAATGTTGACTGCTCAAACAAGTGTTTCATATTGCTATGATTTGTCTTAAACTCAAATTTTCTACCCACACCACATTTTTAAGGCAGGAACTATTGCTTCCAATTATAATTCATGGGTAACATAATTTATTTAATTCTCCTTAAGATTCCTTGACTCATAACATATGGCATACCCATTTTGTGTAAGGACTCCATCAAGCCCTTCCTTGCATGCAGTTTTGCACACAATGAAATCTTCACTTGGATCTGCAACCTTTGAAATAGCTGCATTGGTCAACAATTCCTTCAAATGTTGGAAACTCTCCTCACACTTGGAAGTTCATTCAAAATTTGTTCCCTTCTTTTGCAGTGAAGTGATTAGATGCACGACCCTTGAGAAACCTTCAGTGAATCTCATATAATATCCAACTAGTCCCATAAATCATATCACTTTTTTTACGTTCTTTGGCATTCACCAACTTTTGGTTGCTTCAATATTCTCAAGGTACACCTCTATTCCCTCCTCTAAGATGATGTGGCCCAAATAATGGATTTCCATTTGATATAATGTGCACTTGCTTAACTTGGCATACAATTGGTGCTATGTGAACACCTATAACACCATCCTCAAATGTTTTTCATGTTCCTCCTCTACCTTGGAGTAGATAAGAATATAATAAAAGAAAACAATGATGAATTTATCCAGATAATCTCTTAATAGTCCATTCATTACACACATAAAAGTAGATGGTACATTTGTCAAGCCAAATGGTACCACCACAAACTCATATTGGTGATACTTTGTCCTGAATGTTGTCTTTCTAGTGTCATATTCTTTTATTCTCACTTGATGGTAACCTCACCTTAGATCAATCTTGGAAAATATCCTTTCTCCTTTCAGTTGATCGAAAAGATCATCGATCCATGGTAGAGGGTACCTGTTCTTTACAAAAACCTTATTCATCTTTATGAAGTCAATACACAACCTTAGAGTTCCATCCTTTTTCTTAACAAAAAGGACTAGGGCACCCCAAGGTGAGACACTTAGGCATATGTACTCCTTCAACATTTCTTCTAGTTTCATATGCAAATCCTTTGGATTTGTTTTTCTCATTGTGTAGGTGGTTTTGGAAACCGGGGTACCTCTGGGAATTAAGTCAATATAGAAGTCGATATCTCTCTTTGGTGGAAATCCTGGAAACTCCCAAAATACATCTTCATATTCTTTCAGTACTATATAAAGTTCAAGGTTTGGCTTCTTATCCTTGGTTGGCTCTTCCATACGAGTGACATATATCTGGTAACCCTTCCTAAAACTTATTTTCATCAACAATGTTGAAATCTCTTTGAAAAATATAGGTATTGGGATACCCTGCATTGTTCTTGAGATTCCATACTCATCCAGGCATGTGAAATCCTTGTTGTAACAATATGGGATAACATAATTCTTATTCAAGAAGTCCATGCCAATTAAGAAATCATATGACCCAAGTGGTATGATGTTCAAAATTCCCTTAGTTCTAACTCCATTCATGGTTATCGAGAAATCCTTGACAAGTTTGTTGATTTTCCTCATGGTTCTAGTGGTTAGTTGAACTAACAAAGATTTTCTTGCTTACATCTTTTCAATTTAAACTTTTCAACTATTTTTGGATTTACATAGCTATGAATAGCTCCAATATCAATCAAATTACCTATTAGATTATTATAAATCTTACCTTCTACCTCAATAATGTGGGATTGGTAGTCTACTTATCTATTTCTCAAGGCTACATAAATCCTTGGCATGATCTTTCCCTAATTTTCCATTGTATCAACTTCTTCGATGTTATGCATAGTCCGCATCCTATCCCCCTTGTTAGGAAAATACTTGTACAAATGGTCTCCTTCACGTCACTAACACTTTAAGGGATGTTGTCTTGGCCTCTTTCCTATCGATTCTATCATTTTATGTTCACCTTGTTATATTTACCATTGTTGATATGCTTGAGAGTTGTATCTAATGAAATGTGTCTTGGGATATGATTGAGAGCTATTTATTATGAAAGGTTGATTGAATCCCCTCTTCCTCTAATCCATTTTTCTTTTGTTCTTATCATCCCAAACCATTTGTAAATTTGACCTTCCATTGTTATGTTCATACAAATACTTAACCTTCATAATGGCTTCTTCCAAAGTTCTAGGTTCATCAAATTGGGTTTTGTCTTTGTAAAATGATGAAAAACCACTTAGGAACCTATTAATTTTTACCTTCTTATCCCTAATGAAGTCCACATACCTTAGAAGCTCCAGTAATTTCTTCTTATACTCATCCATAGTCATATTTCCTAGCTTGGTCTCAAATAATTGTTGCATCTTCTTGTCATAATATTTCTCTAAAAATTATTTCTACTAGAAATATCTCTTGAACTACCTCCATGATATCCTCTTCTCCTCAATGTGATTAACATGCTTGAGTTGATCCCACCACATAAATGGTTTTCCTTGAAGATGGTAGATTGCAATTATGGCTTCTACATTTGATGAGTAATCATGCAAATAGAAATATTTCCTCATGCCCAACAACTAGGCTTCAATGTCTTCTCCCTTCGTATGGTCTCCATCAAAGGATGGTGGCTTGAGCTTCCCGAGTCATCCTTGCAAAATATATGATATCAGGATGCACACACTTAGGATTCACTCTGACCTTGGCAGACACTTACGATGCTCTCTTACCTTGAATGTGCATGTACACTTTTGGTAGAGTGTCTCGGTGAATGAAGATGATGTCCATTAAAAATACTTGATTCCATAGATCCCCCATGGTCATTCATCCTATCATGAGACTTGAATGCTTCTACATGCCTTGCACTATCTATTTGTTTTGTCCTAGAATATTTATTGGTTTGTCTCTACAACATATTCAGACAATATATTATCTCCTCTCGAGCTCTTATAATTCTTTCATTTTATTCTCTATATATTTTCACTTCTTTTTGCAAGATTATCATAGTCTCAACGAACTCCATAGGATCCACCTTGTTTATTCATCCATTGGACTCATTATCTGCATTTCTCATGCTGACATGTAAACCTATGATCTCATCTGCATGTCTGTAAGATCCCTAAGAGTCCCCCATATCTCTATTCCTAATATAGTAACCAGATATATTTTTCCTTTACTTATAATTCTAGAATAAATGTGTTTGCAACAATTATTGTTAGAATTATGCATATTGTAAAATTGCCATTAATTAAGTTGTAGGCCCTTCTTTTACCTACATTTTAGAAAAGCATTGATAAACTAATCAAAATTATGATATTTCAAATATATTCCTTTCCAAATTATCATTTTAATGGATATAATTATGTCTCAATTTGATTTATGAGCTAATATATATGGCTCTATGAAATCAATAGTTTCACCTATTTTGCACTTGTTTCTCTGGTACAAAAAAACTCTTGTAGAAGAAACTCTAGTGAACTAGGAATTTTTTTTTATTGGGTGTTGATAGTGTTCCCAATTGTGAATATGCATAAACTCTTAGATTAATGATCTGATGCTCCATCCAATTTATGCAATAATTTGGATTGACATTTTTTTCCTTTTGCATTTCCTCCAAACTTTGAATTTTTCATAGAAAATGGCTATCTCCCAAATGTAGAAAAATTGGAAAATAAACCGTCAATAAAAATTTGTTCGTATTGATGGGTAGATAAAATGTAAAATAAATAATTTTTTTGGATTGGTTATATGGATTTCCTCTTCCTCCATTGAATATTTCAAAAGCCCCCAAAGCATACGAGGGGATAGTGGATTTTTCCTTCTTTGGGTATCTCCACACTAACTCCTTTTGAATTTTTTCAGGATCCCAAATGAGTGTATTCATGCCTTATTTTTAAGATATTTATAAAAATTTCACCTTAATCTAGGCACCAGTTACTCAACATGCTCCAGATCTTCAAAATCCATTATTTTCCATTTCAAAAAAAATAAAGTGAAATTATGAAGTGGCCTTCATTAGAACTATTTTATCCCTCTTCATCGTGGAAATACCCTTAAATGTCATATGAATCCAATTTAAAATGACCTTGTTATGGCCAAAATAATTTTTTGGCTCCAGACTTAGCTAAACTGCTCATGTTATGGCCAGGATGTTTTTTCCTTGCATCATTGACGAATTGGGATGATCTTCCTTCGTCAACATATCGCTGAAAGATATTATTTATTCCCCAACATATTTCCATCATAGGAAGATATTCCTTCACCGATGTTTTGATGAAATATCTTTTTACCTTGCCAACCTATTGACGACTTGAGAAGATCTTCCTTCGTTGATGTTTCAGTGAAATATATTATTACCTCATCGACTTATCAATGACTTGGGAACATATTTATTTGTCGAAATTTCTACGAAAGATATTCTTTCCTTTTCCATGTATGACAAATTAGAGGCCTTTTTTTATCATCGATACACACCCTTTATCAGTGACTTATGAATTCTTTCGCTTGCCAATACATGCCCTTTATCGATGACTCAAAATATTTAATACCATTGATACATGCCCTTTATCAGTGACTTGACATATTTTCTACTTGCCGATACACACCTTTTATCAACGACTAATATCTTTTTTTTTTTTCGATACATGCCCTTTATCGACGACTTAAGATATTGTTTTCTCAACAATACAGGCCCCTTATCAGTGACTTAAGATATTTTATGTTCCTCTAAACACACCCTTTATCAATGAATTAATATATTTTGTGTTCCTTGATATACTCACTTTATTGATGACTTAATATCTTTTGTGTTCTTCGATACACACTGTATCAACCAAAAATAAATTTTCTATACTTAGTCGATTTTCTACGTTTTTGAGCTCGTGATTTTTGTGGATGTCACATAAAATTCCCAGCGTGATCGTCTAATCCGAACTTAATGAATTAGAGTCCAAATTGACCCCATAAACCACCATCATTATATATAAAGTTGAACGTCTTGAACCCAATTTAGTATGTTCAGTAAAACAATTTTTTTACACAAATATACGCACAAGTTAAACTTTTCTCTATTGTAGCAGACCTAGTAAGGCCTAGTGTTCCAACCAGAGCTCTGATACCATTAGGTAGTGTCCCCACTATTAAACCCGTAAAAAAATTTCGATACCAATTAAATCAATGCACACATCCTGGATTTAAATGCATATAGTAGAATTATAAAAATATCAATGCAATCCCATTGAACATACACACAATAACATATAAATTTTCTCAAAACTCAAAGTAAACACATAACAATTAAAAGCATAATAAAAACATTGAGAGAAATATAAACAAACTCATAATTTTAACCAAATGTGCAACCGACTACAGGGGATGGAAGTTCCATCTAACCATATATTTGCTACTCCAAATATCAATATAAAATCACCTTTGAGGTGGGGCTACAAATCCAAAATAAAGGGTGTCTCTCTATTGTCCACTCACAACCTAATACAACCCATAAAACACTATTTTTTCCTGCAACTATCCCAATCCTTGAGCTCTCTTCCCCCCCAACCTACACAACCCAAGGAATGAGATCTCATTTCAATGCACGCAGTGCCTCAAACCTTCTCAATTCCCTCCAAGGTTCCAATATAGGTTGACTATAAACCTCTCTTATTGGGGACTCCATCAATGCTATCTCGAATAGGAAACTCACAACAACAACCTCATTTCTCTAGGGTAATTTCTCACACATAATATCTCTCTACAAGAATAACATATTTATTTTTAAAGCATTTGTAGCTCTGACAAGATACCCACGATACCTATTATGGTTTCCTTCGAGATTCAACACTCTCCACTCCCTTTCTACTCCAATAACTGCATGTAAAAGTTGCCTACACTACACATTTGAATTTCTCTTTTACCCATGCACGTTGACTCTCACACTTTGTAATGTTGATTGTAATAAACCCCCAGTGGGAAGTTAATTTTCACACCAACCCTATTACGTGTGTTTAATGATTGGGGCTTTGATACACTCAAACATAAATTAGAAGGTATATACACAATAATATTTTTTAGAATGTGGGTTGGGATTAATACCCATGAATATTTCCCCCTTGGACCCCCTCTTAGACCTTCCCCTTTCTTATGGAAACTAAACCCCCATTACTTTTTTTTATGTCCACATATAGTCGACATTACATTTATCTTATTATTTTGATATACATTTTTTACAAATTACATAGTCAGGCCCACAATTGTACATCATATTTACATTACATATTTCAAATTTGAGGATTAAAAATAGGGATGTTACAACCTTGACCACGTGTGATTAATACATGGAGAATTTATCATGGCATTTGTAACTGATGAGAAATTGTTCCCCCACCTCACGGTCAGTATTCATAGTGGAGGAGTTTCAATTACCTTTTATAAATTCTATAGTTAATCATGTGTTCTTCAATGATGCATGGATTTTACATTACCCGTTATTCTTGTATTGGCATCGAGGTTGAGATCCCATCCTTTGAGTAGTAGAGGAGTGTAATCATTCTGAATCTATTTCATTGGATATGATTTATACTCTTTATATCAACCATTAGCAATATTAGATAGTATTGTTTCGAGGAATGTTTGCTAAGTTGTTAACATGTTGTTGAGTTTTTATAGAAATAAATTTTGTATGAGATTATCATTTGTCGAACAGTTTGAGTCGACACTTTTGAATTTTCTTTCAACCCTAGGGATTCTCTGATACCATGTTGAAAAATTATTACTCTAGCACATAGGTACTTTATTATCTAGCTATTTCCTTATAGCAATTAGATTAGGAGCTCACAAACAAATAATACACTACTGGAATATTCAAATCAATATCATGCAGCGGAAGCATAAACTAGGAAACCAAATCAAGAACACATGAACACCAGTATTTTGGGTAGATACCCATGAAAGATACCCTGAAGGGAAAACCAATGTTGAAAATTATTTTATTATGCTAAAATCAAGGATCCCATAATAGGGATAATGGTTCACTCAGAGAAATACAACTACAAACTAACTTACAAAGGTTTGACCTGCAATACGACCAATTTTGGCACACTTTTCGAGAAATATGTGACTTTGTCTTATGTGACCCACAAACATCTATGACTATCCCTCCTATGACCCACATATATCCATGACTATCTGAACTATTACCCACATATATGTACATAATTTTCACATGGAAAGCTCCATATGGTATGACTCATTCATGTCGCTTCCTTTTGCTAAAACCCACCTATGTATGTCTTTATTCTCTCTTCTTTGACCTATATGATCTCTAAATGAAATTGCTTCTTCATCTATTGTTATCGGACAAATCGGTAAGTGTAGACATAAACAGATTGCCTATTTTCACCCCGAAACTAGAAAAAAAAAAGACAGAATACAAAACTTTCCCTAAGTTTTAATTATCAAGCATACTAACTAACAAGAGATTAATGACATACCTTTTAAATGTCGTTTGTCCTCGCTAGTGTCATCCTCTCTCCATTTCAAATCTCATGGAATGTTGAACCTGTAAAAAATACACAAGCCAATGAAGTTAAAGAAACAACGTATACTCAACAGAACCTATGTATGTGATCAAGGAGCCATACAATAAAATAAGAACAATTTTATGGGAAAGAAATATATCACTATATTAAAGATATGAAAAGGAGAATACAACCAATGCCTTGATGTTGTAAGGTCCCTTCCAACAATTCCTTGCTTCCCACACACTTCTGCTCCACAGATTCTAAGATCAACGATCTATCTTGACAAAGTAAAGCTCAAAGACAACATACAAGCTCCAAAAACTCCAAGATACAAAACTCAAGAACTTTCCAACCAAACACTAGTCAACTCAATCAAAATTTCCCCATGATAAATCCTCTCCCTTTATAAGCTGAAAACGATAGGGTGAGGAGGTTAGGATGATCCCATTAGATCAAGGATGTGACTCGGATCCAAACCAATTGGACGCCACATCACCCTCAAAGCTTATATTCTAGAACTTTCAGGAAATTCCCATTTTTCCATTGTATGAAAATTGTTGCACCCTTAACACTGAGAAAACTATGACGATGTCACAGGCCATTGTGGTGAAACCTGCGAAGATCCTATATTGTGGCACCCTTAACACTAAGAAAGTGCGATGATCCCTTTTCTAACGTTTTTGACAAAGGAAAAGTATAATTCCATCTCTCTAGGAAAATGTATCTTCATTCTTCTTCAGGGATTAAGGCCATTGATCCTTCTCAAGACAAAGGACAGGTTTACATCATTAACGCTCATAGGGGCGATGAAAATAATGTGTAACACCTATCGAATATATTGAACCATGATCCTTCATGATCCGATAAGTTGTGTGTTGACTCTCTCAGCATAACTCTCGTCAAGTGTAATCTGCGGTCCTCTTGAATCGTCATCCTTCATGATCCAAGCACTTGAGAATAGGTCCTTCTCTAGTCATGCATGTGACCTTGGAAAATCGACAATAGAAAAGGTCCTCCTTTTCTCTCTATGTGAATTTTCTTCCTCCTTCTCCTAGCCTTGCTTTTATAATCATGAGTTTTAATCTATTTCTAATCTCCAAAGTGATATATGGTTGAGATTTGTTCTCACACTCACTTGAGATTTATATTTCATGTTGCATGCTAAGTACTTTTATCATGTTTATTAAATAACTATATTAACTAATTACATAATTAATTAATAAAAGAAATTTACTTTAATAATTTCTCTAATTAAAGTACATTCAAGAGTATAAGGCTTTGGATGATTTCCACGCATCTAGAAACATAAACCTATGCATAAATAATTGTCTAATGCTACCACTAACATTAACACTCCCTCTTAGCAAGGAAGGTATTTCTGTAAGAGCCACCTAGAACTAATTCTGCCTCCGAGTCTGGCACAATGTCACACGCGTCATCCTGCATATTGGCATTCCTCCAGCCATGTTGGTCAGCTTCTCCCTAGATACTAGAAGTATATGAATCGATGACACTACATATCAATTCCACGAACTTTTAGAACTTCATCAAAGGTATGCTCTCCCTTAATGTTCTCCTATAGGATTCTTTCTTGTGATCATCCATCAATTTCAACTCGTACAAAATCGGTCTCCTGACATAATTGGAAGGGGATAAATCCCTCTTCCCCTATGAAGGTTTACTCAACACACTGGAAGTTTGTGAACTTTTCTCATCCTTTAGTTGTTCATCCTTCGAATCTTCCTACTCCTCGTCATTTGTCACTGACATCGATCCACGATCCAAGATTCCATTGGATATTCCTATAGGTTATCCCTGCAACCTGTATAACCTTCCCTCTCTAACCTCAATGGTAATTGTTGTGTCAAGGATAGATCCCTCTGAACATATGGTTACTTTCCCTCTCTGAAAAGTAACTACAAAACCCATGTCCTTCAAAACTGAAACTGAGAGCAAGTTGCTCTTCAGTTTTGGTACATAAAGCATATATTCGGCCTCTAACAAAGATCATGACTCAAGTTATAACATGATAGTACCCTTCCCCTTCATTTGATAATTGGCATCACCATAGATGATTTTAAGGGATAAATTTGACAAATGGGCTAATTTTCCATGGTTTTTCCCAAAAAACGATTCACCGATTTCCATTTTTTCTAAAATTGATTCGCCCAAATTCCATAGAATAAAAATATTGTACCTTCAAAATCGCCAAAATTTTATAGAAGCTATATAAAATCCTTAGAAATTTGAATACTTTTACAAAACTATCACCAAACATTTTACATTCTGCCTATTATGGACTAGTAAGATTAGCATATGTTTCTACATTTTAATATAAATTCCCATCCTTAAAATCATCCCTGGGCATCACCAATAAGCTCTGCATGTGTCCCTGAGTGCTCCATCAGAATGTTTAATAAATATCGTGCTTCTAGATCTAGCTGATTTTATTACAATAAAAATCTTAGGCTCCCTTCCTTGGATAATGGTTCTCCTCGGGAATACAAATAAACAAATATCCAATCCCTGCAAACCTCAAGATCAATCCTTCGATATTGCTCATTTCTATCACCCTTATTTCCCATGTACTCTTTTCCTTGAGCCCTACCTTGCACACTTTTGATGAAATTCCTTTTCCACTCACTCTATGAGATCTTACTATCTCATTATGTGTGTATTTTTTGTCCACTGAGAAACAACCAACACCTACAACTAAGCACCTATGTTGTTGTTGTATGAACCTATACCTACAATTTATCTGCTGCCTAGATATTTCTATTGTGTCTCCTTCTCCTTTGTACTGATTAGATCTCTATATGAAATTCCTTCTTCACCCCATGCTAAGATAGTTGTGAGAAAAAAACCTTCCTTTCTCTATCTATGAGTTCTCATGTGTCTCAGATCTCTAGATGGAATTCATTCTCCACCTATATGAGATATCCTTACTCACTTCCTTACCTCCTATTAAAAACCACCCTACTAAAACTTCCTATGTACCTACTAAAACTTCCTATGTATTGTCATGTACCCATAAATCAATCTTTTGATTTATGTCTACTAGTTTAAATCTCTTCTAAGATATATTGCAAATATAACTGATCTACTACAAAAGATAGTGGATTTTTGCTTAGTCTTTCAAGCACCCACCTCAAAACTCTTTATCTTATATATATTCTCCTATAACCATAGATATGAAATTTTTCTATCCCTTGGTCACTCAGATCTCCTAGCTCTTCCGATACCATGTGCACTTTTCTTCCTCCTAGAGCAATGTTTCTTTGATACCATGTTGAATTTTATTTCAACCCTAGGTATGCTTTGATACCATGTTGAAAAGTTCGTACTCCAACACCTAGGTACATTGTTATCTATTGATTTCCTTACTACAATTAGATTAAAATCTCAAAAAACAATAATACAACAGTGAAATATTGAAATCAATATCATGGAATGAAAGCATAAACTAGGAAACCAAATCAAGGACACATGAGCACCAATATGTTTGGTAGATACTTCTAAAAAAAACCCTAGAGGGAAAACCAATGCTAAGAATGATTTGATTATGATAAAATTAGGGCCCTCATAAGAGGGACAAAGGCCCAATAAGAGAAATACAATTGCAGACTAACCTGGAAAGGTTTGACCTGATGTATGACCAATTCTAGCATGCTTTTCAAGAAATATGTGACTCTCCCTTCTATGACCCACAAAAATCTGCACATTTCTCTTCTTTGACCCGTGGAAATCCACGACTTTCCCTTCTGTGACCCACAGATATCCGCGACTATCTAAACCATGACCCATAGTTATGTATGGAACTTTAATACGACAAGCTCTGTACAGTATGACTCTTTCGTGTGGATTCCTTTTAATGAAACCCACCTATGTATGCCTCTATTTTCTCCTCTCATTGACCTATATGATCTCTATATGAAATTGCTTCTTCACCTATCTAAGATCTTGAACCACAATCCTTCATAATCCAATACTTTGTGTGTAGACTCTTTCAACACAACTCCTATCAAGTGTAATCCTTGGTCCTCTTGAATCACCATCCTTCATGATCCAATGAACCAGATTTATTTTTGAACCAAATGAAAGTAGATAAATTACAATGAAATGCTCATGAAAAAATTCAGAAACTCATAAATACAACAACACTTGATTTCTATTAATGAAAGAATTGTAAAGAGACTGTAAAAATACAAAGTGCAAGAATTGCTAGAATGGTGGCAACCTTATTTCTGAGAAGAGATGTGATGGCTACACTCATTCACCGGAAGATGATTACAATGAGGATCTAAAGGCCCTTTTATGATAAATTTGAATACCAAAACCCAAGACATCCGAAAACCTAACCCTAGGAGATGAAATGCAAAATGTCATGTCCCGTTTTGGTAAGTTAGTACATTAACTTCTCATGGTCATAAATTTTGCATACGATCTTAATTTTAGGTGTGTGATATCCCATTGGAAAGGTATTTTTGAAAACTACACATTACCTCGTCAAACTCCAACTCCATCTACAGTTTGACTGTGGCGAGCCAAAAAAAAACTATTAGGGGCCCAAAATGTCCCTGGAAGTACAAAAGGATGTGCTAACATGAAAACATACAAAATAAGCCACTTGGATTAGGTGGGAGGCCACCAATATCCACCCGGAATATGTGTAGGGATTCAGACAACCTCGAAAGTCTAGAATCCACAATTACAAAGAATTAGAGAAGAATGTGTTTCACTAAAAACTGACAAGAGGACCCAGTTGGATTAGGTGGGTGGCCACCAATATCCACCTAGATCATCCAAGTACTCAAAAATAGGTCCTTTTGTACTCCTAAGTGTGACCTTGGAGACTCCACACTAGCAAAGGTCCTCTACTATTTGTGTGAATTTTCTTCCTCCTTCTCCTAGTCTTGTTTTTATAATCATGAGTTATAATCTATTTCTAGTCTCCAAAGTGATCTATGGTTGAGATTACTATTCACACTCACTTGATATTTAGATTACATGCTACATGCTAAGTACTTTTATCATGTTTCTTAAATAAATCAATTAACTAATTGCATAATTAATTAATAAAATCAATTTACTTTAACAATTCCTTTAATTAAAGTAAATTCAAGATTAGAAGAATTTGGACAATTTCCACACATATAGACCCACAAATCTATGCAGAAATACATGTTCTATGCTACCAATAACACCAACAGACACTCTTCACATCATTAGGGACACATAAAACTGAAAGTTACTAATAATCAATCAATAATAAGGGTTTAAAAACTATTACCCCCTATCCTAGGGGTAACTAAGGAGATGATGTCTCTAGGCTCGTAGGTATCAAACATGGAGTGTCGAGAGCCTGATGTATAGAAAATACCACAAAGCCCCTCTATTTCATCACAATTCACCATCATCATCATTTCAACAGAGAAATATCCACTACATTTACTTGGGTCCCACAAAAAAACAATTATTTCTTCATGAGGTAACAAGTATGATGCCATGGCAAGTCTCACTTTAATATTTCAAGCATTTGAACATCGTGCAAAGAGTCCTTTCTCAATTATAAAATGTTTTCCTGGAAATTGTACCTTTTTCCTTATTTCACCTTGGTGGTTGACATGGTTTCCTAGTAAGTCGGTTAGCCTCGGGAAAGGGGGTTGCTACTAGGGGTTCTCCTTGAAGGATCATTGTACCATTCCAACTCATGGTTACCACTTTCCACACTTCTTCCCTCTGTCTCCTCATATTTTGGGTTTTAAAGTGCATTGACTCCAAGAAGGGATTGTACATCATTTCATGGGAAGAAGTGGCTAAAGGCCTTGAGGTGTTTTAGTTGTAAAAAGTTAAAATCCATAAATTATCCTTCTAGATGATTTTCCTAAGGTCCTAAGAGAAATGAAATGGTTCTCCAAAAAACTGAAGGACATTTAAAACAAGTAATTAACAAATGTCTCGCTTGATGGGGGAATGCACTTGCAATGTCTTTTAATTTTAGTGCATATGGAACTCAATGCATTCCTAACTTCATGTAGAATTGCGGTCCTCTTTACTTTCCATTACACATAGAAGTCAATGTTGGGACCATAATTAATTAAAGGAAATAAAGGTCTTGGGAAAATGTTGCATTGCAAATGAAGGATTCAACACACCCTCTACAAAGGCACCCATAGATGACACAATATGATCCCTTCATATGTCAAGAACCCCATGACCAAAATTATTCCCAAATGCACCTCATACTTATTACATGATCTAGATAGGGTCTTTTTAGGAAACATACATTGACTTGGGGATTGGCTTTCCCAATAGGGCACCATGACACCACTCCCATACCTAAATTTGAAAAAACTTATAAAGTCTTTGAGAATTTCTTTGATTTGAAAAGGGGGGATTGAATGCACATGTTTCTGTGGTTATTGTATTAAATGTGGCTTACTTGGCATGATTCATGTGACTTTTGGACCCTTTGAGGGTGTACTTTTTTTTCTTTCTAGGACCTTTCCCACGTTGGACCCCGCATGTGGAAGACCATGGATGATGAATATTTCACCTAGAAGATAGAGGAAATTTCCTTTAGAGGCACTTTCGAATTACTAGAGGATGAGGTTGCGCCTTTCTCCACTTGGACGTTGGCCTTTGGAGGCCTAGTACGTCACTTCTTATCCCTTGACGTCACCTTGGAGGGCTAGGATTTTGATGCATGGGATGGTTCCATAGGTGGCTTGACAAGAAGAGACCCATGGTAGAACACTTTGGCACATGATAGAATGGCATGTGGCCTTTGGAGGCTCAATGTATCCCTCCTTCATGCTTGACATTACACCTAGAGAGCCTAAGCTCACCTTTGTAGGACCTGGCATGAACCGTTCTAGGGTTGTATTTCATGTAAATCTTATTTTTTCATAATGTAGAGGCAAATTAAAGGGGTCAACCCTCTTATATTTTGTTTTTGAAAGTTTTATGTGGAAAAATAGGTCAAAGTAGCTCCATATAAATAAATCACCCTTACATTTCCTCTTATCATCACATCTTCTCACTATTTATGAGAGAACATGTATGGAATTTTCACTATATTGGGTTATTGGCTCTTTTCTCTCATGCACTATCTCTTAAAGGTCAAGTGTGGATGCTTCTTTGCTAATTTTTGGATGGAAATTTTGCATTTAGATTCTCATGTTATCTTGGTGAACTAAGTGGAATTTATGCAATTTTATCTTTGTGCTATTAAATGTTCATTGTAATTTCTCTTTTTCATGCTAGACATCTTGTTTTGTAAAACCCTAAAAGAGGAGCATAATTGATTCCTCCGATCATAAGATTAATTTTATCCAAAATTGTGAAGAAATCCTAGCTAGGGTTAGACTCCTAAAGCTCTAAAGTGCTAGCACTTTAGGATTTTATTTCTAGGCTCTTAATTGTGACCTATTCGAATTACTTAAGAAGGGGGAAAACATTGTTAGAGCCCAAAAGTGATTGCACTCTAGCAATTCTTCTCCTCAAAGATTAAGCCTTAAGGCCCTAATCTGCTAGCAACTTAGAGTCTAATCCCCACCTCTTAGTCTTTGCTAGCTTAATTTCCAAAATATATTGTATTTATGTTGTAAAGACTCCATATACCTCCAATACATTAATTTCTAAGCTCTCTTATGGTGAAAGTGATAAACAAACTCTCTATTTTAATTCTCTCAAGCTTCCTACTAACTTTACTAACACTAACTTAAGTTAATTGACTAATAATATTGTTGTTGTTGCAATAGTTTACTACAATCCCCCTAACATACTCTAGTTTGTTGCATACATTGCTTTAATCGTGGCCTAACATACCTAACAATTGGATAATGTTCTATTCAATAAATGCTACATTTTCATGGTCAATTGTTGCAATTCTAAAGTGTAATTTTTGTTGTTGTTAAATTTATATATTGATGTTGTACTATTGTTAATTACTACACTTTCATAAGATCCGTAATGACTTTCACCCTTTAGTGTCTTAGAAAGGTATTATTTGCACTTGTGTACCTGGAAATCATCATATATAAGTGTTCTTGTTTTGGGTAGGTACTCAAACATCTTATTACCTCTTAGTTCTCCTTGACCTAGACCTTGACTTAAGTTTGGAGTGGTAGGCTTGGCTAGCAAACTTGCTACTTTGATTTTTTAACAAACTTGCTACTTTGATCTTTTGAGGTCACCCTGTGGTGGACCTCCTCCATTTGGGCTTTGTAGGAGTAAAAGTCCCGAGATAACATATACAGGCATTCTTAATTTTGGAATCAAGGAATTTGTAAACGTGTTGTGCTACTCCATTAAATCAAGCTTTCTTTTATTTGGGAATAGTTTGAAGTAAAATTCCATTAGAATATACGGTGTAAAATTTAAAGAGCATAGGGATAGAGTTTACCAGAAGACAAAATGGCGACTACATTTCGAAAATATTTCTATGAGCTGTGATAGACGTTTCATGCAATTGTTTAAGTTTTCAAAACATCCTATGAACTTATTATTTAAAATGGTTACGCACCTTTTCCTAACGGTGAAATGTGAGCTAGCTTTTGCCAAGCTTAATTCCAAGGTTTTATTTATTGTTATTGGTTATAGAGTAGAACTATGCTTATCATTGATCATCATATGGACTTTGGGTTCATGTTTCTTGTAATGTTTTTTTGGTATTAAGTACCACTTTTATCTTTCATTACTTTGATTTTACATCATCTCCTATCCACTTTTGTCTGAAATTCGTTCTGATTTGTTACTTTGTTTACAGTTCTAATTATTATATAAAGAATACAAGAACCATAGATGAAGACGAGGAAGCAATGTTTGCATTATATTGTGAGAGAGCAAAGTCTGAAATTCGTTCTGATTTGTTACTTTGTTTACAGTTCTAATTATTATATAAAGAATACAAGCACCATAGATGAAGCCGAGGAAGCAATGTTGGCATTATATTGTGAGAGAGCAAAACTTAAAGATGGACAAACTGTTCTAGAACTTGGATGCGATTGGGGATGTCTTACTCTTTATATTGCTAAAAGATACCCAAACAGCCAAGTTACTGCTATTACCCATTCTACAGGAATGAAAGGTTATATAGAAGACCAATGTAGGTATGTGCACCAGATAAACCCATTGTTTATCAAATAGAAGACGATTATTATGGAAAAACTGCTTAAATATTATACTTGGAAGTATTTGTATATGTTGCATCATGGTTCTTACATGTTTTGCAAAATGGAAAAAAATTCTAAGATGTGAGGCACCAAGCACTCTTGGAGGAGATGTTGTCACATAAATATATGATAATAAAAAATAAATAATTAATAATAATAACTAGAAAGAAAATACATATTGGTTGATCACACAAATATATGATAATAAAAAATAAATAATTAATAATAATAACTAGAAAGAAAATACATTGGTTGAATATATATATATATATATATATATATATATATATATATATATATATCCCATAGTTGCATGGGAACTTTCCCGACATTTTCAACATCTAGTTCCTAAGAGAACTCTTTTGAGAACTTGGGAGTTTTTTAGGAGCTTCAACATCAAAGAAATAGAAACTTGAGAATCCGTGTCCTAAAAGAAGAGCTTTAAATTAGAATTATATTAAATTAAAATGTAAATATATTTATTCATTTATTACAAATATATAATTTCTTACAAATATTTTCATTATATTTATTCAAAATATCATTATAAAACTAAGATTAAACTACATGTAAATATTATTTCAAAAATTAGTAAAGTAAAAAAACTTAATAATAATCACTTTATAGTTGTGGATATGAAAAACTTTTAATGCTTTTATGTTTTTCTTTAAGCCCAAATTAAACATGAAAGTCTAATAAATCAATACCCTATCGACTACAAACATTTGCTCCACTTTGTAGTTGATATCGACCAACCATATCATTCACTTTTATTGTATTTTCATATTAGAAGAATAGTACTAATTTGTTTTTTTCAATAAAAAAGAATAATGCTTCAAATTTACAAAGATGTTTAAAGTTTATAAATGTAAACTTTAATTTTAAAAAGATGTTAAAATTGTATATATGTATTTTCAATTTTGTTTCTCATTTTCTAATGGAATAATTATGGATATTAAAGTTTCATTATTGTCTTAAATATATTCATATAATTATTAGCAATTTAACTTCAATTTTATTGAAATAAGATTTAAAATGTATCAATATCTTTATACATTGTAATCTAATGTATCATTGTAATCTAAAATATTTATGGATATTAAAGTTTTCATTATTGTCTTAAATATATTTGAATATAATTACAAATTTAAGTTTCCTCAAATTATCATTGTAATCTAAAATATTGTCTCAAATTTAAGTTTCCTCTAAAGTATCATTGTAATCTAAAATATTTATGGATATTAAAGTTTCATTATTATCTTAAATATATTCATATAATTATTAACAATTCAACTTCAATTTTATTGAAATAAGATTTAAAATGTATTAATATTTCTATACACTGTAATCTAAAGTATCATTGTAATCTAGAATATTTTTTATATTTTTTTTAATATATATTATTGCTTTTCTCAAATTTAAATTTCCTTTAAATTTGAGAGAAACTTCCAGGTTCCCAACATTCCCACTTTTCAAAAACTCTTACAATATAGATATATCCTTTTGAAAAACAATGACTTGGAAAGTGAACATTTTTTTTTTTTTTTTGNAATTGATTTAAAAAAAAGTACAGATTTATTTTATAAAATATTTTATTAAACTTTACTAGAAATATTTAGAATCTACCAAGCCTAGAGTTAAAAAGTATACTTTTAATTTCCTTTATTTAATTGAAATTTCTATATCGGTAATTCATCCTTCCTAGGTTACCAAAAAGAAATACAATTTAAAATGCGTCTGGGTTAGTTGATAATTTAAAAAGACGAAAAAGAACAATGTAAAAAGGAATATATTTTATTGAATTTTAATGACATATAGGCTAAGCTCATCTTATTGACTTTGATGCAATGCTAGGAAAATCGTATTTGCATTCATAGAATATATGGTCCAACTCTATGTTGAATCGAGTAATGCGTTCCAAGTTTATGCCAGTCATTTTATTTTTCTTTTTGCAAATCCATTTACTGAAATTATTCTTTTAAATAAATTGTCTTGAAAGAAAATGTGATCCCTTGAGTGATGAACGTTTTTTTAGACTTTTAGTTCTGAAAATACATCAGAAAAAATACTCAAGGAGTACAAATCATTGAGCTTGGTTGTGATTATACGGAGTACAACTCCCAATGTAGGCGAGGACTGACTGTATTTGCCTTTTTCCCAATTCAAGAGAGTCAACATCCTTCCTGATAATGCCAATTCCGACTAAAACCTCAACTGGCAAGTCTGCTGTGAACATTTTAGTCTCACTCAACTGGCAAGTCTGGCATGCACCCCCATAATTGAGATTTATTTTCCATGAAAAGAAGATTCTTGTCAATCTTATTTTTATTCCATATTCTTTGTTATTTTTTTGAAAATGCATCGTATATTTTAGTAAAATCAATTTAGATGTACATCAGCAATGTTTGATGAAGGAACTAAATTGTCACACAAGATCCTGTCTTTCGGCATAAGTAAGGAGAGCTAGCATGTACTTTTTGATTCTAACTTCAAAAGTATCTCTATCTTTCCTAAAGATAGCATTTTTGGATAAGATCTATATATCGAGATCTGATTAAAAAGAACAAACATCTTATAGGTTGAATGGAGTATTCACCTTATGTATACCTGCTTGAGACTTTTGTTTACACGAGAAAAAGATGACGGTCTATCTGGTCCCATCCCACATACTTCTGCTTGCCTATAGGACCATCCATTTTCCCTCTAAACCTGCCCATATCAAATGAAGAGGAGAAGCAAAAAGAACACTATAATTAACAAATATCTAGCCCCAAGATGCTATAACAACTTGGCACTTAACTGTTTTAGGTTTGCCACAAACCACAAAACATCCATCTACAAGATCAATGCATTGTAGTCAATCCTTAACTGCCTAACCATTAAGGAGTGGACTAACCATTCAAGTTCTCAGGTCTTGAATGAAGAGCACGACTTACCATGACACCTCCAATACCACCTTGTTATATTATCCTGAACGTCACATTTCTTGTCAGAATGATCTTCCATGGAACAACTTGGTCGAATCTTAGCATAAAGCTCCTTGGCTATCAAGTCCATATAAAGCTCCTCTCACCTCACTCATCTTCTCTTCTGCTTCCCTTTGCAAGAAAATATTCCTGCTTGGATTTACTAAGTTGTTTTCTCTGAACATGTGGTGTTTGTGGGATTCTATTCCTTCAACCTGCAGACTCCCTCTATGACCATTACCTAAAGAAATAATAATCTGAACAGAAAGCTTTTTTTATAACATTTTGGAAAATAACTCTAGCATTTGTTACTGTTCGAACTATATAGCACTCATGGTTTCGTTAACTTTCTTGGGGAACTGCTATCCTTTGTTGACCTCCTCTTCTTTGTAACTGGTGGATCAAGTTTTAGGAGCAATCTTTCAACAAACATCTTCGAACAAATATTTCACTAGGATGGAAAGATTATGATGTGATCCCACTGTAAGGATTTCGTCTTTTGTTGTTTTGTTTTTCGTTTGAAAAAGTAAATGTAGTTAACAAGAACTATAGCGGATAAAAAATAATTAATAATTAAAAAATTGGGGTGCACAATATTGTGTGAATGAATGGGAGAAAAAACTCTCTTTGCACCTACTGAAATGTATTTGAAAATACAGAAAAGATAGGAATAATGGCACCTGTAGATTGCCCCTTTTCTGATTTTACTGTAGTCAGGGAATAAATACAAAAATGATGAAAATGGTGCTCCAAAACTATCTCTATTTTTTCAAAGAAGTACTCAAAAACTAACTGCCATAATACAAGGAGAATAGCAGTCCGAACACTGAAATAAATTGGTCAATGTACTAGAAAATAACTACCTAAATGCTGATGACGGTAAGCTGATATGATGAATCCAAAATATGATGCCAATAATGCCCTCCAATCAGTTAGAAAATGTCCTAATAAACTTGAGAGATTGACGAGTCCTCAACCAAATAAGGATACAATAGATTTCCTCCCTGTGGATCACAAATCTTAGAAATTGTCACCCGGAAAATCCTTGTTGAGCCTTGGATGATCACCCAACATTTTGTACTTTCATCCAACCCTATAACATACTCCAAACCATCTTCTTTGATTGTATGAAATGATGGGTTAGTGGCCAAACAATCAAACCCCTTCATTTACCCTGGTGTATCTAAACATTACATTTTTGTATATGTGAATTTATGAGCTATTTTATATGCAACATCTTTTAATAATATTTTAGTTTTTAGTCATCCGATATTGTTTACATGGAAACTCTTATTAAATAACGCTTTCTATAGATAAGTATTATGTTCGTTTTTCTTATAAGTTGAGAGTTTTTGTTTGGCTAATCATATATCAAGGGATTCCTTCCAAGCTCTGGCTGCCCAAGAGTGGGCTCTCTAATGGCACTTTGCCTATCAGTCCTCACTTCGAAATAGTGAAGCACTTTTCTTGGGAGTGTTAGTTTGCTAAGAGCTGTTGGACGCATTTCTACGTTCAATATTCAGTGTTACTTCAGGGCAGGGCTTATTGGCGTGCTTCCTTGTTTGGAGATTGTATCTCTTTAGCTCACTCCACTAAGTGGTATATGGAAATGCTTGAGGATTTTGCACCTGTTCATTTTTGTTTAGGATAAGTATGTGTTACCTCTCAGGTTCCTACTCAAACGTAAAAACCCCACCAAACATACATGTGAGAGGCCCAGGGCTATTTAGATAGGCTACCCACTATCACGTCAATATGTCTATATCTTGCTATCACCTCAATATGTGTATATCTTGCTTTATGCTAGCGCTCCTCTAATTCAAAGGGGAATTGCTAAGAAAATCTAATTTGGTTCTAGGGTGTAGTTGTAGCAAGTGAATTTCTAGATTTGCATAGGTAACTTTAAGACTGTTAAAAGATGATAAAACAACCAGATTTCCTTAGGTTAATAGAAAATCTGACGTCAATTCTAAAGATGGCAACTATAGATTTGCGAACAGTAATTTAAGTCGAATTAAATATGGATAAATGGTGGCTTATTAAACTTAAAAGGCAATCCGAAATGAATGATTCTTTGCTATAAATTTTCAGATTGTAAAACAGAAAAAAAATAAAATGATTTTTTATGTTTTTTTGGGTGGTTGAAAGGGGAGGACTAGTGCCTGTTTTCCAGATTGGGCATATGGGGTCAAAAGGGATCCTACGACGGCTGTTTCAACACAATTTTAGGGTTTATAACATGAGCAAATAGCGTGCTATGACAGCTCTATGTTGGCTGGAAATTTCTACTAGAAACGCAAGAGAAAATGGCCTAGAAAGGTCAACTTTCAAGCTACCATCAAG
>SNQJ01S0001761.1:220383-233175 GCA_010110895.2 Picea sitchensis
GAATAACACAACCATGGAATTGAATCAAAGCTTTCTTCTATTAATTCAATATCTATACATGGAAGTTCTTCATACACTTCTTTGCTCTGCTCTTTTTTCCTTGCCTCTGTCTCAATATCTTACAATGTACAAAGGAGTGTGTCTATATCCGTTTTCCCTATTGGACTCTACGCTATCAAATCTAGAATTAAATATTCTATCTACTTTAAATTAAATCTATTAAATGCCTCATCTACCTAAGGATGTGAGCTATCCTCTCAAGGTCAATTACAATATACAAAGTGCACTTCATTAACTCTACACATTAATGTTTGGTGCAACAATATCAAGGTGTTTCAAAATTTGCGCTGGCGCTATCCAGCTGTCTTCCGCTCCACGTCGGCTCGCTTGATGAGTGAGCGATGCTCCTGCATCATACTCCCTCACTTGAAAAAATTTCATGGACTCCTATCCATGAGCTCCTGCATGGTGTGCCCATGCTTTTGTATCACTGCTTCGCTTTCCCAGCTGGCATCCTCCACTGGGTGGTTCTTCCATTTGACCAGATACTCGAAGTATTCTTTTCTTTTGGTCTTTTCACCTACTCGCTTGTCCAGTATGCATTCTATCAGTGGCTTTTCTGCTACTGGCAATTGCTTCTGCCATTGGATCACTGGTTCCTCAGTTTCAGCCTCTGCTTTTCCAGTCCTATATGGGTATAAATATGCAACATTAAATATCGGAGATATTTCGATGCCATCCGACAACTCGATTTCATACGCATTCTCTCTGAATTTCTTCAGGACTCTGCACGGTCCGATTTTCTTCATTTTGAACTTATTATATGTTCCCCTCAGGAACCTTTCCTTCCTCAAATGGGCCAGAACAAGATCCCCAACTTCAAACTAAAGTTGTCTCCGATGTTGATCTGCTCTGCGCTTATACTCCTGATTTGAATTCTGCAGTCGTTCTTTCACTCGGATGTGAATTTCCCTCATTGCCTCAGCAAACTCTTCTGCACTAGCGCTGCTAGTAGCAGTCTGTCCTGACTCCCTGAGTTCAGAAGCTCCTCTTAGCTACCTGTTGTATACAATCTCAAACGGGATTCGGCCTGTACTCCGATTCACCGAATTATTGTACGCAAACTTTGCCTGTGGCAACACATTGTCCCAGCTATTGTGGTGCTCTGTCACCAGGCTTCTCAACAAATCCCCCAGACTCCTATTCACAACTTTTATTTGCCCATATGTCTGCGGGTGATACGCTGAACTAAACGCCAAGTTAGTTCCTATCTTCTTCCATAGCGTCGTCCAAAAATGACCTATGAATTTGGTATCCCTGTCCGAGACTATGCTTCTCGACAATCCATGTAGTCGCACAATCTCTTTGAGAAACAAGTTTGCGATGTGAGTCGCATCGTTGGTCTTATAGCATGGGATGAAATGTGCCATCTTTGAAAACCTGTCCACCACCACAAAGATGGAATCAACCCCTCTCTGTGTCCTTGGCAGTCCTAACACAAAATCCATTCTTATCGCCTCCCATGGCCTTTTCGATATGGGCAATGGCTGATAGAAACTTGTATTCTGCTTTCTCCCTTTCGAATGCTGACAAATCCTGCATCTGTCAACAAACCTTTTGACCTATTCTCACATCCCTGGCCAAAATTATGATTCGCTTAGCTTTTTGAATGTCTTATCATGGCCAAAATGTCCTGCTAAGCCTCCGCTATGCTTCTCCTTTAGCAAGTTCTCCCTCATGGAGAAATTCAGAATGCACAGTTGATTGCCTCTAAACAACAATCCATCCTGGATCATATAATCTATCCATGGACTCCGATCTCTGAGAATTGGATTCTCAGCTGCTTCATACGCTTCCCCGAAATCTGTATCTCCTGCATACATATCCCTGAGATTTTCAAAACCCAAGGTCTTGACTCGGAACTCCTGCAACAACAAACATTTCCTGCTCAAAGCATCAGCCACTTTGTTAGCAGTACCTGAAATGTGCTTAATCACAAATGTGAAATTATGCATATACTCTACCCATTTTTCATGTTTTTGGTTCAACTTCTCTTGTTGACTCACAAACTGCAATAGATGATTATCACTGTACAGAACAAATTCCCTTGGGATCAAGTAATGCCTCCACTTCTTCAATGCTTGTATGATAGCATAAAACTCTTTATCATACGTGGAGTATTTCATCTTGGCGTCATCCAGCTTCTCACTGAAATATGCAACTGGTCTTTCCTCCTAGCTCAAGACCGCTCCTATGGCGTATCCACTGGCATCACATTTCACCTGAAATGTCTTCTGAAAATATGGAAACACCAACACTGGTTGCTCTGTGATTTTCCTCTTCAACATATTGAAGCTCCTTTCAGCCTCGGCTTTCCAATGAAAAGTCTTATGCTTCTTCTTCACCATATCCATCATCGTTGCGCTAATTCCACTGAAATTCCAAATGAACTTTCGGTAGAAACTAGCCAAACCATGAAAACTTCTCACCTCGAAAATATTCCTCGGTGATGGCCAATTTTTAATCACTTCCACCTTACTCAGATCCATCTTCATCTCATTCGTCGAAATAACAAAACCCAAGTAAATGACCTCTGTCTTCATGAATGAGGACTTCTTCATATTAATCAACAACTTCTCCTGCTGTAGCTTCCTCATCACAATGGCCAAATGCTTCAAATGCTCAGCCTTTGTCTTACTGAAGATCAATATATCATCCAAATATACGACGACAAAATTTCTGATGAATTCCCTCAGGACTTCATTCATCAGCCTCATGAATGTGCTCGGCGCATTTGTCAAGCCAAACGGCATGACCAGCCATTCATACAAACCTTCATTTGTCTTGAATGTTGTCTTCCATTCATCACCTTCCCTCATGCGAATCTGGTGATATCCGCTCTTCAAATCTATCTTTGAAAAATATTTTGCCCCGCTCAGGAAATCCATCAGATCATCCATTCTCGGTAGTGGAAACCTGTACCTGATGGTTATTTTGTTGATCTCTCTTGAGTTGGTACACATTCTCCAACCTCCATCCTTCTTCGGACTAAGCACTGTTGGAACAGCACATGGACTCAAGCTCTCTCTGACCAATCCTTTGTCCATCAAATCCTGGACTTGTCTTTTGAACTCCTCATTTTCTTGCGGCGTCAACCTATACGTAGCTTTATTCGGCAAACTGGCTCCTAGTATGAGGTCTATGTGGTGACTCACACTTCTCATCGGTGGCAACGAATGAGGTAATTCATCCATTATGATATCAATGAACTCTTCCAGTAGTTCCTGAATCTCATCTGGTAAATCGTCCACTCTTGTGCTGGTGAGAACAATTCTCGGTTTCCTGACAACAAAGAATTGTGGATCCTCTTTCTTCTCCATCTCTGTGAGAAGTTCCTTCCCACTCATGAGAAGTATTGTGCTGTTTACTTCCAGTTTCACCTCCTTATCCTTTATTGGAAGTAATCTGTGTGTTCTCCCATCCTTCTCTAGAGTATATGTGTTCATTCTCCCATCATGAACCACATTTCTGTCATATTGCCATGGTCTACCCAGCAATAAATGACATACATCTATGGGAATAGCATCACACAGAATCTTATCATTATATCCTCCTATTTTGAATTCAACTAGACACTGTTTAGTGACACTCACCTGATGTCCCTTCTGTAACCATGAAACTTTGTATGGACTCGGGTGCTCAATTGTCTCCAACTCTAACTTTTCCACCATCTCGGCTGAAATGAGATTGTATGTGCTTCCGCTATCCACAATGACCTTGCACTTCCTGTCCCTGGTTGTGCAAGCTATCTTGAACAGTCTACTTCTTTGAGTTGTGTCCTCCACCTCTTTCTCAGGTGTCAAAAGGACTTTATGCATCCCAAGCGACCTTTCGTTGTTTGCATCTTCATTCTCAACATCACGCCTCTGTGCTTCAGTGATGTGAGCTTCCCCTGCATATTTCCTTTTCTCTGGACACTCGAATGACTTGTGTCCATTTTTCCCACATGTAAAACATGTGACCACTCCACCTCGACCTCTGCCTTGACCTCGGGTACGATGAAGAGTATTTTCATCAGCATAATCACCTCGCTGATCAATTTGTTTCCCTCTCAGCTCGACATATGGCTGCCTCTGTTGTGAGGTTCTGCCTCTCTCAACCTTACCCTGAGGTTTCTTCCATTCGTCCTTGGGCTTCTGATATTTCTCCTGGGCAACTGTCTTGCCTCTTGGCTGACTTCTGCCTCGCCCCTGCTGACCTTGCTTACGGCTCAACTTCTCTTCGGCTTTCAGAGCTAATTGGTAAGAATCTTCCACCGTCCTGATGGTTAGCATGCTTAATTCATACTGAATTTCATACCTCAGACCATTTAGATATCTGGAAAGCTTCTCATCATCGCTCTCCCGATGACCTGCTCTGATGTTCAGTCGATAAAAATCCTCAATATATTCCTTTACTGTCATCAGTTTCTATCTCAGGTTCTGCATTCGCCTGAACAAAGTGATTTGATAATCCCTTGGGATGAACTTCACCTTCATCTTCGCGATCATCCGATCCCAAATTTTAATCTTCTGCTTGTCCTTGCAGCGTCTGTCAGCTTGTAGCTCGTCCCACCATAATGATGCATGTCCTTTAAAGCGTGTAACAATGTGCTTGACTTTCTTATCTTCTTCCACATCTTCATAATCGAAGAATGTGTCAAGAGCTCTGATCCAGTCCAATAACTCCTCTGCATCCAGATTTCCCTCGTAGACTGGAATGTCCATTTTTGCCTTCGCACCCATCCTAGCGATAGCCTTAATCAACCGCTCGGTTGATGCATCCTCTGCTGTGACCTCTTCCTCATGTCCAGCTTCCTCTTCAACCTCGGAATCACTAAGATCCCCAACACCAACTCTGCATCTTTATGTTGTCTCCATCTCCTCAAGCCTTGCTCGGAGATCTCGCATCCGCCGCTCCATCTCTTGATTTCCTGCTGGCCTACCTCTTCTTCGTACCTCCCTGTCTTTGGGATCTGGTGACTGTATTTCTCTTCTGGGCGGCATGGCAAATTATTTTCTCCTTCTCTGCTACAAAAAGAAAATATATTCCCGCTCTTATACCACCTTGACGCAGACGCCACCCGACGCGCCCGAAAAACTCAACGGCTCTTCTATTTCCCTATCGGGAAATATACACCCCACAGGTTCTCTTCGGCTCTCGATCCTCTCTTCTCCCTTTTGGAGGATCGACACTCGCAACTTCGTGAGTTCATCAGTTGACCAATAAGTCCTTGGATCCTTGAGATCCGATGTCCCGATCTTCTCCCGCTTCCTCGGGACTTCCTCTTTATCACAGCTTCGCACTATCATGACTTCGCCGCTCGCGAATCCCGACACTCGGTCCTCCAAATCCCGAGTTCTGATGTTCCGATATTATCCTCTCGTGCCTTTGGACCCTCATGCCTCGCAACTTGATCATTCAAATATTTGGGCTTTCAACTCACGAGCCCCGATCTCGCGAGATTCCCCAATCTCATCCACCTATCTTCCACTCACTTTGCAGTCCCACACGACTTACGTCACCGTCGGGATGTCGCACCTTGAAACTCTTGCAACTTCCGTTGTGTAAGGTTGGAGTCTTACCTCACGAACTTCCGAGATGTTGGTCCGCGAGTATATCCAACGCTCCTCGCGATCCCGATCGATGACCCCTGCTCTTCTGAGCTTCGAACTTCTCCACACTTGCACTGTAGCCTTCTTTCACTTCCGCAAGATCTAATGACCCTCGGAGCTTTGCGAAATCTCCCCTGAGAATTTCGTCCTTTCGTTTCCTCCCTATCAAATCCATGAAACGACGAGTCGTTCTTCCATCGAACTCGTCACCTTCCGCGCAACCTTGCGACGTTCCTTACAACCTTCAAGACAAAACTTGTTTACTCCATCATTCGACAAACTCGAAGGTCTATCCTTCCTGAGCTTGTTCTTGACTTTTCACGTCCTTTTGAGAACTTTTTGCGCAAACTCCTTGCGACAACCCTTCAAAAACTACTCAGTATTGAAAATTCTTCGACTTTGCACATTGACCTGCAGCAACAGTCCTTCCACCAAATTGCTCAGAATCGCAACTCTGAGACTTAGTCTAGCCTGCGCACACCTTGCATGGCTTTGGTTCCAAATCTGCACTTCTGAGAGCTTAGAACAAAAGTTCTCCCTATTTGAACCCTGCAGTCACGCACTCCTTGCAGACAAATTCAACTGCACTCCTTGCAGGAATTTTCTGGTTCAAGATAGAGAAACAATTGAAACTAACTCCTTACTCTCACAGATTTCAATTCAACCATGAAATCACATCCACAACATATAAAATCAAATGCATGACAAGAAGTAAACATTCATGAGCATAATATCAACAATACACAGAGAATAACACAACCATGGAATTGAATCAAAGATTTCTTCTATTAATTCAATATCTATACATGGAATTTCTTCATACACTTCTCTGCTCTGCTCTTTTTTCCTTGCCTCTGTCTCAATATCTTACAATGTACAAAGGAGGAGGTCTATATCCATTTTCCCTCTTAGACTCTACGCTATCAAATCTAGAATTAAATATTCTATCTAATTTACATTAAATCTATTAAATGCCTCATCTACCTAAGTACGTGAGCTATCCGCTCAAGGTCCATTACAATATACAAAGTGCACTTCATTAACTCTACACATTAATGTTTGGTGCAACAATATCAAGGTGTTTCAAAATCTGCGCTGGCATTGTCCAGCTGTCTTCCGCTCCACACCGGCTCGCTTGATGAGTGAGCGATGCTCCTGCATCAGAATTGGCGCCGCCAAATATGTGTCATCCTACCCAGTAGAACCCCGAGTCTAGGACACATGTCAACCCCATGTAAATTGAAATGGGTCCTATGGGGGTGCAATGTAATAGAGTGTGACACGTCACCAAGGTATTAACCTTTGTTGACATTTGCGGCCCCTCCCATTGGAGTTAATATTTGGAGGGGCAGGGGGCTCAATGCGACTTGGGTCATCGATCCCCATCAACACCTTTCAAACCTCCATTGTTAGATCATGTCGATGAGAAAAATCATGTGGACAGGTAAATGGGTGCAAAATGGGACCCTCCCATGCTCGTGACCCAATACAGAGGTGCCACATGGTAGCGAAGGAGCTATGGGGCCATAAAATTAACATGTCCATGCCAATGAAGAAGAAAGAGATAAAGGAAAAGGAGGAAGAAGGTATAGGCCAATGCAGAAGAATCAGATGGCCAGGGAATTGACACGACACCACGCCAAGATGCCAGCTATAATTGAGTGCCACATTATCATCCTAGTCAGCATAAGTTGGCTAAAATTATTAGAAATCATTAGAAATTATTGGAAAATTTCGGTGTTTTCGAGGTCATGTTTTTTCATGGAATTTTTGAGGCCCTAAACAGTGTTTTTAGCTACTTGAAAAAAAAAATAGATTCTACCAAGGTACACTATATATTTGCAGCTCAAATAAAATAAATCCAAGAGATCTTTCTAATGGTGTAAACCATTCATCAAATATAGCCAATATGAGTAAGTTACAGGACAAACAATGAAGGATAAATTTTAAGACCTAGTTAACTTTTGATGGCCATAACATCCTACTCTAGAGTCTGATTGCGACATGAGAGAATTCTATAGAAATGTCTTGAGCCATAGAAGAAATCTGTGGAGTCAAAATAGAAATTTGGGTGCATAAAAAATCATAAGAGGGCATAAAAGGCTCTTCTAGCATTTAGGGACAAAAATATTAATTGGCTTGAAACTTCAATAGGTTGTATATAATAACCTAGAACCCAAATGAAGGTGAAACTTAGACAAATTTCCCAAAATATGATGATGAAGGAACCTAGTTGAGATCTTGTCAAAACTCCAAAGGAGCAAGTGCAAAGATGCATGGGAATAACTAAATGTTGTACCTGGTTAAATACTAGAATTACGCATTGTGGATCTGACACGTGTTGAATATTGATGCATAATACATAATTGATGTGTGTGGGGGATTCAAAAATGAATAAGAGAAGAAGGATACCACATAGACAAAATTGTCCTATAGTCTAAAAAAAAACTCTCGAGACAAAAACATATTTTTAACAATAACTAGTAAAAATTAAGTCATATCGATATGAAACTTATTGATTTTATCCGCAATGTCAATGGAAACAAAATTATTACAGAGTGCCACAAGCCAATTATGCTCTAATTTTCTAGAAAATGCAAATTACATGTTTTTAAAGATTAGGGTCAAACTTAGTGGCATGCGAACAATTATTGTTCAAACTTGTACAGACTGTCAGGAAATAAGATATGAAAAGACTATGTGAAGGGATTGGAGATGTCAAAACAGGGGGAAATCCCCTATTCCACACCACGTTTTGAAGATTTTTGTGATTTTCAGAGGAAACTGGGTCCCAAGATGAAAAATAAGAGAAAATGTATTTACTTGAAATTGTTTAGACTCATGAAGACAAAATAATTTGGTTGAGTGAATTTTTTTCAGAAGTGTGTAGTTTGGGAGATAGAAAGTTTGGCTAAAAATTCTAATCCTAGAAAGGGGTGAAAAAGAACAAAGATTTCATTGTTGTATTTTCGTTGTTTTAACAATATGAGAGTTGTTCTGAATTACATGTCATCATTATTATCTATGTATCCTACAAAATTTTCCCTGGTTCCTAACAGATTTACTTCTACAAGTAATAGAAGTTGGTGTTTGGGATTGATTGCACCAAAATGAAAAGTGTGAAAAAATGGTCAATTAACAATATTCAGTTGACTATAATTGTCTACTCATAGTTTATAATTGAGAAAGAAATTATTATTTGAAAATCTATTGGAAAGAAGAATCCATATATCAACCTAGAAAATTGATCTGAACAACATAATTTATAGTCAACACAAAAGATGATTGGTGGCATTAAAGAGAAGAAACAAAAATGCATTATTTTCCAGAACTGTGTGTATATATATAATTTTCTAACATAAAATTATTTGCATGCACATTTTCTTGCAGAAGTAGAGTTACAGGAAGACATTTTGGATTGTTGTATGAGAACCATAGTCATGGAAGATGTCCAAGGGTCCTACTTCCATGAGGAATATGTTAGAGGTCTACACGTCAACATGGGAAATGTTGAGACTTAGTCTAATGGAAGAAAATACAGAAATGAGTGTGCAACTATGAGAATTATGTAGAGAGAAGTGCATAGCTATAATCATGATAATGACAAGATTATGAAATATCAAGAAGATATACTACATATCTTGAACATGTTTCTAAGGTAATCCAATAAATACTCTGACACAAAGAAAGCAACTAGTGATAGACAATTGAAAGCATCAAGATCCCATAGCTGAAGGGATGAGCATGGGAGTGATGGGAAATCAAGGAGTATGAGAATGCACCATCATTCTCTAAGGAAATACACAAGGAGAGATCGTGTAATTTCAAGGCAAGGGAGTATCCCAAGTGTGTCTCATGTCAAGAGTAAGAGGAGAAGTCCTGAAATAGACATCTTGCAAGAAAATCAAGCCACCGACTTCCAATGGTCAGCTTAGGAAGGGAGAAGAGGTTAAATATTGGATAATATAAACGAAGAAATATTTCCAACTACATGATTATCCCTTGAGGGTAGAAACAAGAATTGCAACTTACCACTTGGAAGGAAAGGAACCCATGTGGTGGGATCAACTTAAGCAAGAAAAACACCTTGATGGTAGGAAGGTCTCATGGAGGTAGTTCAAAGGATATTTCCAAGACAAATATATGTTTGAGCATTACTATGAGAGGAAGATGAAAGAGTTCTTTGAACTCAATTTGGGAAGCATGATAATGGAGGAGTATGAGAAGAGGTTCTTTGTGTTGTTGAAGTATATTGGCTTCATCAAGGATGAAAAAGTAAAAATACAAATATTTATGAGTGGATTACCCTCCTCTTACAAATACAAGATATAATATAAGAACTTCAAGATATTGTAGGATACCATAAGGAGAGAAAATTAGTATATTTATGAGAAAAGTAGAGGGAGGCTAGTATTCCAAAAATCTTGTAATGACAAGATGAAAGGAAAGAAGGTTCAAAGGAAGAAAGGTATTAAGCCACCCTTTTTTCAAAAACAATTCCCAAACAAATAAAAAAGGATAATCAACCCAAAATGAGCACAAGACAAAAAATTCATTTGGGAAAGGGCCATGGAAACTACTTGTACAATGTTGGGGATGTGAGGAAAATCACTTATATAGGCGCTACCATCACAAGCTTGAAAGAATGAGGATTCTCCACAACATTCAGGAGGCTAAAACAATTGAAGACATGGCAAGAAATGTGTCAAGGATTTATGTAGCCTTGGAAAAAAAATAAACAGACTAGCATTCCCCCATGATTTAAGTGGAAGGTAATATTGATAATCATCCAATAGTCATTTTAATTGATTCCAGAGATATCCATAGTTACATAAACTATAACTTTGTTCAAATATTTCACTTGCAAAGGAGTAAGAATAAAAAATATTGGTTAGTTTAATTATCCATAGGGGCTAAGAGAAAGATAAATGAGTTGGTTAAAGATTTTCCAATGGACATGAATGGAATCAAGAGAAAGGTAGATTTGAACACCATACCATTGGGTTCATATGCTTGTCTAATTGGAATGGATTTGTTGGAAAAGCACCATGTTGTACTAGGATATTACAAAATCACAATAAATTTTCTTGATGAAAGAGGGAAATAGGGACAGATTCAAGGAATGAGTTATAGGTTTTAGGGAAATTTCAGCCATGCAGCTGAAATAGGGTTTAAGAAAGGGGTCTCAAATTTTTGTAGCCCATATCAAAGTTGAAACCAACGATAAAGTGGAAAGTGTTGTATACCATCTAGTCTTGAAAGATTTTAAATATGTATTTGGAGAAATCCCATGATTGCCACCAAAGAGAGACATTGATTTCTCTATTGATTTGGTGTTAGGAGCTTCCCTAGTTCCCAAAACACCTTACATAATAGGCGCACCAGAATTGAAAGAGTTACAGATGCAATTTCAAGAGTTGTTAAATAAGGGGTATATATGCCCAAGTTTGTCACCTTGGGGAGCCCCAGTTCTTTTTGTGAATAAAAAATATGGATCCTTAAGTCTATGTATTGATTTCAGAGAGCTGAATAAGGTAAAAATACAGAAAAAAAATATATGTTTCCAAGGATTGATGATATTTTTGTTAGATGAAAGGTGCAAGAATCTTTTCCAATATTTACTTTATATCAGGTTATCATCAAGTGAGGATAAACGAAGAGGATATCAAGAAAATAGTTTTAAAAACAAGATATGGGCATTATTACTTTACAATAGTGCCTTTTGGGATATCAAATGCCGCAACTGTTTTCATGTTCCTCATGAATGGAGTGTTAAGGGAGTACCTGAAAAAGTTTTTGATTGTGTTTCTAGATGATATACACATCTATTCAACAATAGAAAAAGAGCATGAACAACATTTAATAATGGTGTTGCAAGTTTTGAGAGAACAAAAGTCGTATGCCAAACTAAATAAGTACATCTTTTATCAATAACAAATTCACTAATTGGGGTAAATTGTATTAGTGGATAGGATAGCAGTGGATCCCAAGAAGATAAAGGCCATTCGAGGATGGATGGTGCCAATAAATGTGCCAGAGGTCATATATCATTTATGGGTCTTGTTGGTTATTACCAAAGGTTCATAAAAGAGTTTTCAAATATTGCAATACCAATCACTTATTCACAAAATAAGGGAGTGAAATTTGAATGGAATTTCAAGTGTGAAGAATGATTTTAATAGATGAAAGATATATTGAGAAGTGCACCCATATTAAATATTTTTCCATGAGTCTAGAAAACTAAAAGACAATGACAGAAATTATGCTACACATGACTTGTAATTGGAAACCATTGTCCATGCATTAAATATATGGAGACATTACCTTATGGGTCAAAGATTTGAATTAAGAACAAACCTTATGGTCTGAAGCATTTACTTGGGAAACCAACATTAAATTCCAGACAAACTAGATGGCTGAAATTTTCGAGTGAATATGAATTTCAAATTAAGCATATCAAAGGAAATGAGAATAAGGTGGTTGATGCACTCAATACAATATCTCATGATTTTCATATTTCATCCATTACCATACTCAACACAAATTTAAGAGACAGTTTTAGAGGCTGCAAATTGAGATCAACAATATCTACAAATAAAAGAGACATTACAACAAGGAAATTTACATCAAAAAAATAATTATTATGAGCTCAAAGAGGATGGAATCCTCATGTATAAAGGGAAAATATATGTTCCAAATTCCATAGAGTTGAAAAATGTGGTGCTAAGGAAAATGAATAATTTTCCATATACTAGGAACTCAAAATATCAGAAGACAATGGAAGTTGTAAGAAGCCAATACTTTTGGTCGGGAGTGAAGTGACTAATTATATTGCTAAGTGCTTAGAATTACAAATGTTGAAAATTGAGTATAGACATATAGTGGGGAAGATACAACAATTTCCCATTCTTGAGTGGAAATGAGAAGCAATTACAACTGATTTTATTAAAAAGTTTCCGAGAACAGTGAAGCAACATGACTCTATCATGGTGGTGGTAGATAAACTAACCAAGGAAACACATTTTATTCATGTGAAGACAACACACCAGGAAGACAATATTGTGGATATCTACATGAAAGAGGTTTCCAGGCTACATGGAGTGCCTAAGGCAATTGTTTCAAATAGAGATTCAAAATT
>SNQJ01S0001762.1:14077-30843 GCA_010110895.2 Picea sitchensis
GACCTAAAATACAAACTGGGCGATAACAGGTACGATATTTGAATCAATGGTTTCACATGGTTGCATAGGATGATCAGGTTGTTCCTTTTTGTCATTTTGGTTTTCTGTGCTTTCTTCAATAGGTTCTTCAATCTCTTCTTCTTCTATAGTTTCTTCTATGGATTTCTTGAAAGCTATCTTTTCATTGAATGTTACGTCTCTGCTGACTTCGATCTTATGTTGTTCCGGAATATAGATTCTATAAGCTTTAGATGAATCACTATATACTCGAATATCCCCTTCTTTCCTGAGGGTTCTAGTTTATTCCTTTTATCCTTGGGAATGTGAGAGTAAACAAGACATACAAATATTCTTAGGTTTTCCACATTAGCTTTCTTCCCTGAGAAGGCTTCTTCTGGAGTCATGTCCTTCAATATGCGATGAGGACTTCTGTTTTGTACGTATATTGTTGCCATGGTTGTTTCTCCCAATAGGAACATAGATAAACCTTGAACATTTAGTAATGTTTTTACTGTTTCTTCGATAGATCTGTTCTTCCTTTCTGCTACACCATTTTGTTGAGGATTATGAGGAACAATTAGCTCCCTCCTAATCCCTGCCGATTTGCAGAATGTAACGAATTCTTTTGATGTGTATTCTCCTCCATTATCTGTTCTTAAGGTCTTGATCTTCTTGTTCGTGAGGTTTTCTATCTCTGCTTTGAATTCTTGAAACTTGTTGAATACTTCGTCTTTTGTCCTTAGTAGATATAACCAAGTCTTTCTTGAATAATCGTCTATGAAGATTACGTAGTAAAGAGATCCTCCTAGAGATCTGACTGGCATCGAACCGCAAACATCTAAGTGTATCAGATCTAGAATCTCCTTAGATCTATTGTTGTTGCTTGGAAATGGTTTCTTGATATTCTTTCCAAGAGCACAACCTTTGCAAATTCCTTCATGTGTAGACTGCAATTCTGGTATTCCTTCAACCATCTTTCTGAGAAAAGTTAATGCTTGATAATTAATGTGAGCATACCTTCTATGCCAAAGTTCATTGGGATTGACTTCGTCATGTATGAGAGCTTCTTCATTTTGTTCTAGTAGTCTATATAGATTTCCTTCACGGCTTCCAATAACCCTAGCATTCTCTATGTTGGAGTCTTTATGCCATGATAACACTTTTCCATCCACGAAAGCTATTATGTTTCCTTTGTCTTCTAGGCAAGATATGGATACAAGATTCTTTTCTAAACCAGGTACATATAAAACATCGCTTAAGTGAACATTGTTACCTGTTTTTAACTTGACAAAGGCTTGTCCAAATCCTTCCACTGGGTAAGTGCTTTTATCTCCAAGCTCTACCTTGTACGATATCTTCTTCTCATTTAGATTTGAGAGTCTGGCTTGATCTCCCGTCATGTGCCTAGAAGCTCAACTGTCGATTATCCACATGTCATCTTCAATCGTTCCAGTGAGTGCTAAGTAGTGTAGAAGACTGATCGTTTCACTCATGTCTTCGGTTGACTGGTAATTGGTTATGCCTTGATCCAAAACTTCAACTCTGACGTTTTTGTCTTCTGAGAGAGCCAAAAGGTGCATTGAACTAGGGCACATTTGAATATCTTCTCTTTGAGCGAGATGATCCATCACAAGGTGTTGGATTTGAGATTTAGGGTTTCAGCAATTGCTCCTGCTAGTAACCCTAGTGGCAGTGTCTTGGAAGTTGCTCTTGCTAGTAACCCTAGCGACAGTTCTTCAGCGAGCTCAGTATTCTAATGGCTATGCTTCCTTCCAGTGTTTAGACTGAATGAAGGAGGTGTGGGCCCATAACCTATTAGAATATGAAAGAATGTGCTCGTTTTACCATTGACAATATCACTATTGTCACCCAACCATAGGCCTAAGCCACCCTCAGAGCACCTTGACCTTGACAGAGAGAAGAATCCTGGTAGCAATCCAATAGCCAAGCAAGGCTAATGCACCAAGCAAGAAGCAACCAAAGCTGATCAGAGAGTCCAACCCAAAACTGGCGCAACACCTTCCCAGGACTTGTGCACAAGACTGCCAAACTGCAGTGCGCACAAGTGGCTTCTGCGATTATGAGAGTGTGTCAAATGAGAGACTGGTGCCATGTATTTATAGTATTCCTGGCATACTTGCCTGGGCCGACTTCTCTCTCTGGGTACTAATTAATTCATATTAATTATCTCTCTTCAGCCAACATCTCATCTAGGGTTACTTTCATTTCTTTGCTTTCTTCCGGAACGTTCTAATCTCGTCAAAGGTGACAATAGAGGTTCATACCTCCCGAAGCTACCATAATATCAACAATCATAACCATGTTATTGATTGGCATCTGATTCAGGTAGAGACAGAGGGAGACTTTTAGGTCCAGCCAGTGCAAATATTGGACAGAAAAGTCAAAATGCTCCAGAATCGAGTTATACAGCTGGTAAAAGTTCAGTGGACCTGCTACGGTCCTGAAGATGCCATGCAGGCAGAGTACCCACAGCTTTTTGAATAAATTTTGGAATTTTGATTCATGTTTTGTATATGCACCGAGGACAATGCCAAAATAAGGGGCGGGGATGCAACACCCCGGGTTTTGAGCCCCCATATTAAATAATGTATTGTTAATTGTTGAGAGGCCAGAGTGCCCAAACAATTAAAAGAGGCCAGTGTGCCTAAGAAATGTAATGTTTTGATCATTATTAATAATAAATATATCGATGGTTGCTAGACGAACAAGGACTAGAGTTATAGGGGGCTATGATTCCACAAGAGAGGGGGCTTGAGGGGCTAAGTATTTATTTTATATTACCCATTTTGTGTAATGGGGGGAATCAATTATGTGAGCTTCTTGGGGGAAGGCCATGAGGTTCTTGATCCCCACGAATTATAAAAACCCGTCCCTAGTCTATGGAAGGGGTTCTCCGGTTGGCTAATTCTCTCATTCGTTTTGGTCATTCACTCACTCTCATTCCCGTTCATTCACCTGATTTGTTCATTGTTCATCCTTTCTCATGGAGTCTACACTCCATTCATTCCTTCACTCACTCATCTTTCCTCATTCGCATTTGGCTTGGGAAAGGAAATCGGACCATTGAAGAACAACCACGGTTTCGTTGCCTGTAGAGATTATTGGTGTAATCCATCCATGATTTGAGGCCTGCATGTCTGAGATGTTTGGCTTGTGTTCAGCTTTGCTCACAGTTGTGACTCCTGAGAGTCCCAACATGGAGATTCTAGACCAACTGCACTGGAGCCCTGAAAGGAGAAGGATTGCTTGAGGGACTGCGTGGCAGAAAAGGGTGGAGGTCCATTCTCTTGGGTGGTGCAGGCTCGGTAGAAGAGAGTTGGGTACTTGGATTGTTGTGAGTGTTAGAGAAGCATGTGAGAGCTTGAGTGCTGACTCGTTTGGGAAGCCGAGTAACACTCTGGAACCGTCCTTGTGGATTCATAGCCCTGGCTCAAGGGCAACATTGTTGTTGATACTTGGAACAATAGTGTCTACGATTGGGTGGAACGTCCTTGGTCTACAGTCAGTCAGTGGTTCTCTTCTATAAAAGATAAGTGTTCTCTGTTATGGTTTCCTTTGCTGGTGTATTTATTTCCGCTGCGTATTAAATTATTATATCTAAGATTTGTACTTATAATATGCATTCTTGCTAGTTACTGTTGTGCATGGTATATTGTGCATGTGTTTTATGTTGTAGTATGAATCTTGATCATTGCATGTATGTATTTCATGCTTCTTTATTAACTAATTGTTATCAGAGATTCGAAATCAGCCAAGAGGTGCGTTCTTGGTGTGGCATGTCCAGCCTGTGGGAGGTTGAGTACGTTACAGACGTGAAGTCAAGGAGATGAGTTTTGTTATCCCCTACCCTAGGGATAACTAAGGATATCATGTCTCGAGGCCCACAGGTCCTAAACATGGAGTGCCGAGAGATCCCCCGGAGGGCCCCTCTTTTCTTCAATGCATCCCATTTATTAGCAGCAGCAGCATCCATCCCACCAATGTGGTCTTGAAGTAGCAATAAGTCTTGCTCCATGAGGTAATGAGTCCAGGTATCATGGTATGTGTCACTCGCATTATTGAAGCACTTGAATATGTTGCATTGAATTCTCCTTCATTTCATAACGTTTGCTTGGAAATTATGCTCTTTAACTTGTTCAAACCTGGAAGGGTGACATGATGCCCTAATAAGTTGATCTCCCTTTAGGATGGGTCGTCACTGGGTGAGTCTATGAAAGGTCATCGTCCATTTCCTCCATACTTACCACTTTCCATCCTTATTCCTCTAATTCCCCCCCTACCTTTGTTCGGGCATTGGGATTTGCCACATTAGGAAGGGTTGTACCTTGCTTTGTGGGAAGAAGGGGCTAAAGGCCGAGAGGGCAAAAGTAGCTGGCAAGAGATAAAAGCCAAAAATGAAACCTTTCAGATTCTTCGCCCAGGGATTCTCGAGAAAGCAATAAAAAGCTTCTCAGTAAGAAAAGGGAACCCATAAGAAAAACAAACACTCAAGGTATTAGTTGGTGGATGGGAGGTCTCATCATTAGTCGGCCTATTATGACCATGGGCATGTAGCGGTATGACACTAACATCTATCTGGTCACCAAACCAAGGTAGTGGCTCTTGGTGGCATGGCCAAGAGAAAGCGGGTCTCATCACGAGCCAGCCTTCTCATCTCCGTGAAATCCTTGTGGATAACGCTGTCACCTCTTATCACCAAGCCAGGACAATGTCCCTCAACTCTTCCCTTGAAGCATAAAAGAAAAAGATCAAAAGAAATGAAGCCGAGGATAAAAGGCATTGAATGGGCTAGGAAAAAATGTGGCATCTATGACAAGGTGCAGCTCGCCCTCTACAAAGGCACCCACAGGTAAGATTTACATTTCCCTGTTATCACTGCACCCCATGCCCAAACACTTACCCCACGCCACCTCACATACACTTACATGACCTAGATTGGTTCTCACCTGGGAAACACCCCAAACTTAAGGAGGATTAGCCCAATAGGACACCCTGAGACCTTCTCCAAACCTGACTTGTTAAATTGCATAACGTCTTTGAGCATTTGTCTGATAAAGGGGGGTTTGATGCACATGTTTGGGTAATTTAATTATTAGATGTGATTTACATGTTATGATTCTTGTGACTTATGAACCCCTGAAGGGCGTACTTCTTGTTGCTACAAGACTTTGCCCGGTGGATAGGTACACATGGGGGAATGATTAGCTCGGACCTCCATAAGGCTGAAAGCCCACAGATGGATGTTGTAACCCCAGCCAGGGGCAAGGAGACATCAGAGATTTGCACCAGGAAGAAAGAAGGACGTTGCCCTTGGAGACACTCTGGTAGACCTAGACCAAGGGGGATCTTGCTCTTCCACCTGGACGTTGACCTTTGAGAGCCCATGACGTCATCATTATGACCCTGGACGTCATCCAAAGCTAGGGTTTGCATATTGAGGGCAGTTGTGAATTGGTTGGCACGTGTGGGCATCATCCAAGGCCTTTGGAGGCCAAACGTTCTGCATCAGGAGCCCAACGTTTCACCTTAGGGCCCAACATTTCACCTTAGGGGCCCAACATCACCCTTGGATATGATTTTAGGGGTTAATTATTTCATTTATGTAAAAAACTGGATTTTTTATGTAATTTGGCTAGGTCGGCCTTTATTTGACCTAAATTTAATTAAAGGTCATTGGTATTGTATCAATGGAGAGAAAATACTCTCATTGTTTCATCATCACTCATCACACACTTAGTGTGGACTGAAATTTGCACCCTCTTTAAGGGCTATTGGCTGAAATAACTAGTGCGCAACTTCTTGGAAAGGCATATTTTGGTGTATCTTGGCTATTTTTCATGGTGGAAGATCTTCAACTAGGGTTTGGCTTGATTATTCTTGGTGAAGTAAGTAGAAAATCTACAATTTGTTTATGTAAATGAATGCTTGTGGTAAATTTTACTTGCTTCATGTTAAAAATTATGAAATTGCTTGCTTAAACCCCTGGAGAGAAACATAAGTTACTTCTTTCTCTCTGTAGTTTTCTACTTGTCTAAATTTCTCAGGTACACTTTCTCCATCAGAGCTTCCAGTTGGCAGAAAGCTTCAGTTCAATGGTTTTGGCAACTTGTGAGGAGGGCGCATCTTCTTCATTTGGACTTGTGTTTCAGCTTGGTTCAAGCTGCTATTGTATCAGGTTCATCTGTGTATTGTACTTGTTGTATTCCACCTTCTTTTCTCCACATTTATACACTCAGATTCCAAACTGGTTTTCCCCAGGGGGTTTTATCTAGGGTCATGTTGACCAAAAATACCTGTGTTCATTTTCATGTATGTTAGTGTTTAGAACAACATTATTTCAGCTCTAAAAGATCTCCAGGTGTGTTATATAGCTTATGGCATGCATGTGCTAACATCTTGTGACAAAACTACATGCTAGAGCACCTTAATGGCCTATGTAACCGTAACGGAACAGAAAAGAAGTTACTGAACAATTTGTTTTTATAAAATAGCAGGAAACCTTTGTTTGACAGTTGAAACTTAGAGCCAACTTGAGGTCAAAGACAGACCTAGTTGGCAGCTTGTTAGGACCTGGAAAATCTTCACCAACTTCTACTTCTGGAGGATAATAATTTAATATAAATTATTATCTTGGGCCGACTTATCTTCTAAGGTTATTTCCTAACCTTCTAGGGTTTTTCTTGCTTCTCGGAATATTCTAGTCTCGTCAAAGGTTACATGTAGAGGTTAATACCTCCCGCAACTACCATAATATCAACACCTGCTACACCAGGAAACCATGGCAGATTCCAAACTTAAGCAACACCCATAGGTGCTCTTCCTGTCCACTGCGCTCCCTACCCAATCAGACTTACCATTTCCCTGCAATCTCATGTCAACACTAAAAGCATATCTCATGCCATATCCAACTATGCCTCACAAGTATCTCAACACATGCTTCGCAAGTACCCAATGCAACTGTCTCAGTTGACTCATGAACTGGCTAAGTGCACTCATTGCATAGCAAATATTTGGTTTGGTGTTAACCAAATACATCAATGATCCAATCAGTTGCATGTGCATAGTTGGATCAATCAAGTCTAAATCTGAAGAAGACTCACTCAACTTCTTCAGATTTGACACCATCGATGTAGCCATGGACTTACAGTCCAACATCCCAAATCTCCTCAAGATCTCAACTGTATACTTCCCCTGACTCAAGAAGATCTCATCAGCGTTCTGACACACTTCTAATCCCAAGAAATAGTGCATCATGCCAAAATCTTTCATTTCAAACTCAGAGGCTAACTCATATTTGCACCTAGCAATGAGGCTCTCTGCTCCAATGAGGAATAAATCATCAACGTAAAGGACCAAAATCAAGGACTCACCATTAACAACTTTATAGTAGAGGTTAGGATCTGCAACACTCTTGTTGAAGCCCAAACTCATTAGGTATCCATCAATCCTTGCATACCAAGCTCGAGGTGCCTGCTTGAGTCCATACAGGGCCTTCTTCAACCTACACACATGGTACTCCTTCCCATGAATCACAAAACCATCTGGTTGCTCGATGTACACTTCTTCCTCAATCTCTCCATTGAGGATGGTTGTCTTCACGTCCATCTGATGTAGTCTCCAACCCATAGCTAAAGCAAGGGCAATGATCGTCCTAATGGAAGTGTACCGAGCAACAAGAGCAAATGTCTCCTCATAGTCTACTCCCTCTACCTAAGAGAATCCTCTGGCCACAAATCTCACTTTGTGCTTCTCGATGCTCCCGTCAGCTGCATGTTTGATCTTATAGATCCACTTGGAAGTCACCATTGACTTCCCTTCCATCCTTGGAACAATATCCCACACATCATTCTTCATGATGGACCGATACTCCTCCATCATGGCATTTCTCCATAGTTGCTGACTAAATGCCTCCTCATAACAGGAAGGCTCAAAATCGATGATGTGGCTCATCGTTACAACATAGCTCGAGAATCTCTAAGGTCTCTTGCTCTCTCTAAAAGTACCACAGGGACTTGCATGTCTCTCTGCCTTCTGCAAAGTCTGACGAACCCATGCAGGCCTCTTCCAACCTACTATAATACATCAATAGGATCTACTGGATCAACTAGATCAATAGGCTCAACTAGTTGCCTCTGAACTGCTGAAGGGTGAGGGGGAGAAGACACCATTTCCTCCTGCTTCTCATTGTCAATCTCCATGTGAGATCCTCTAGACCTCCTAAAAGGCTACCTCCTCCTCATGATATGGCTCATCAATGCCATATAATTGCATGCTCCTCCTTCAGTACATGAATGAATATTGTCATGTACACAACTCCTTGTCTGGTCAGAATGCTTCATGTCTCAAACTAGAGACTATCTACTATGTTGCCTTCTACAACCGTCACTATAGCTCCCTCTTTGAGCTATCACTGGCGACCTACCTCCATGGTAACCTTCATGGAATTTACAAGATAACGTGCCTGGGACAAACAACAAAACAAGAATATCTCCTAAAGGGGAGATCAACTTGGCTTGCAAACAAGTGCATCTCTAGTACTAAGTGGTTAGCATAAAGATCATAACTTCAATAGATCAAGATGCAACAAGATTTTCATAAGATCGCAATAATGCCATAATAGCTACATAGTTAGAGGCATATCAATTTAAACACTCAAACCTGGAATCTTAACTTCTAGGGAGGATGCATTGTTTTTTTGGATGCATAGAATCTGAGATCCCTTTGGATCTACATATTGTTGTTTGGACAAAGGTCCCTTGTACATTCCCTACAAACACATTCATGTTTTGCTAGATAATATAACTTGAAAAACATATACAAGTGCATACCTAGAAGTTCGTAGCACGATCTGGCTTATCTTCTAATCTCAAGGTTTGCGCAACTAGCAATTGGCCACTCGCAACTGGCAACTAGCAACTACAACTGTAACTGCAATGAGAAATTTCAAATTTCACCAAGCTGTAATCTGAGACCACCAAGAGGTGCGCTAGAGTAGGGCAAGTTGATCTAGGGAAAAATTAATCTCAGCGTCCTCCAATAGGTTGCTCAACAAGCTTGACAAGGTTTAGGTCTTGAGCAGCGGAAAATTGCAACAATGTGGTAAATCTCACGATCTTCCTTCTAGTGATTAGACTGTTCTGAAGATACCCAACTCTGAAACCATGTTGGATTTTTATAAAATTAGTTAGCATTAGATTTACTATAGCAATTTATCCTTCTTTCAACATTCAATAATCATATACTGAAATATAAAGCAATAGATGAACAAGCATAAGAAGACACAAAGATTTATCCTGGGAAACCCTTCTTCACAAAGGGAGAAAACCCAACAAACTTTTCTTTAGAGAGAATATCCTTGCCAATACAATATAACCATGAGCAAGCTCTATCCACTAGCGCAAACCAACAAAGAAGAATCCCAACAATATGTACTTATCTTCACAAGAGATAACCCAACAATATATCTGCAGCAAACCCTAGCTAGAGAGCTAGAGTATCTGGCCTCCACCAACGCACCACCAAGACAAAAGAGAACCCTAGCAAGGGTTATGACGAAACCCTAGCCAACCTACGCCCTTCTTCCTTCCTTCTTCGCTGGACTGCTGCAATTGCTGCTCTCCACTAAACTTGCGCTAGAATTTCAGAGTGAATGTATGTGTGTCAAATGAGCTAGCGCATGCCTTTATTTATACTAGTCTGTCAGGTGACTTTTCAAGTAGGGTCGACCTGTGTTTCTGGAAAATATATTTTCACTTTGGCTTTTTCTTGTGGGACCAACTTTACTTCTGGAGCATTATATTTCTTCTTTATTATTATTCTATGGGGTCGACTTCTCTTCTGGGATCTTCTAGTTTCTTCTGGGGCTTCTTCAAACTGTTTAATGGTTTCCTTTGACTTCTTGACATCTTCATCTCTAAGAAAAGTTGTCTCGGAGGTGAATACCTCCCGCTACTACCAAATACATCAACAATATATTATATTGCTAACCAACTCCATGACAAGTCAAAATAATATTATAATAATGGAGTAGTTAGATCTCTCCTAAATCCATGTTTGATCATGTTACAACATGTGAAAAATAGCCTCTAATGCAATTTGCCCTCATCCAAAAATAGTAAGAGTATGCACCACAAAATGTTCATGAAGGAGACGCACCACCAAAATTAGGCATTAAACCAAGTCAAATGCCAAGTGTCCACATGAAATACACCCTCCAAGAATGTGCATGCATGCAACCACTCCACATGTGTGAGTTACAAGATAACCAACTCCATGGATTAATGTGCTAGATGCCAAGTGGATGGAGCACTCCACAAGAAAAGATGTAGTCAAAAACCCCAAAACAGCAAGTGAACCATCTCCACAAAGCAAATCCAAAGAGATAAGGGCAAATTAGGGTTTTGACCATGCCAAAACTCCATGAAATTATATATATATCCAAGAGTTGGAAGAAATGTCTCCAAAAATGTGCCCTCCAAGAATATCCAAAAATAGCAAGAAGAAACCTTCCATAAGTGCACCTTCCAAGAATAATCTCCTAAAATAGAAGGAGACTAAGCACAAGATCATGTTAAGTCACATGTATAATCCTCCTTGTGTGCCACATGTTGAGATTTGTGTACTGAGGGAAGTGGTCCCCTTGTGGTTGTGGGTCTCTAACCACAAGAGGGAAATATTTGACCCATTGTACCTTATACTTTATGTCTAATTTCACTTTGACATTTTCCTAAGTCAAAAGGGTGAAATTTGTCACTTAAGTGAAAAGTGACTATTAATTCACTTTGTGGGTGAATTGAGGGACATAAAATGAACTATGGAAACTAAACCCAAAGTGGTTTTTGAGTTGAGATTCTTTTTGGAAGATCTCAACCTTTGATTAGAGATGGGATGGGATGATCTCATCCATCCATCTTTTAGGTTTCCTTATGATTCTATAAGAAGGGCGCATAGGGCAAAGAGAGGCCAATTCACTCTATTGTTCACTTGGAGAGGAAGAGTAGAGCTTTGGAGATAAGGATGGAAGCATTGGATGAGGGTTTCAAGGGCGCCTCCTTCCATGGAGGGCTCTAGGAGGCTTTGGCTTCCATTATTTTGTGGTGTTGATGCTTGCTTGGAGGAGGGCACACTGATAGCAGTGAGGTCTTGCACTTGTCAGATTGCTTTAAGGAGAGTTGTGTTGTAGAGGTAACACAAGGTCGGACTTGTGTGGAAGGGTTTCTTCATCAAAGCTTCAAGCAACAAGGGAGCAAGCTTTCAATGGGATTGAGCAACAAGGGAGAAGGGCGCACCATGCTTGGGCACATCTACTTTCTGGAACTTGTATAGCAGCTTGAGAGGGGTTGCCACTGTATCAGGTTCTTTTGTTCCATGTACTTGTTGTATCTCACATTCTTTACATCACATATATAGACTTATATCCCAAACCGGTTTTCCCCGGGAGGGTTTTATCCAGGGTCACGTTGACCAAAAATACCTATGTTCATTTTCATGCATGCTAGAGTTTAGACCAGCATGATTTTAGTTGTAAAGATCTAAGAGGTGTGTTACATATTTATGGTATGCATGTGCTAACCTATTGGTCACTAAAACTACATGCTAGAGCACCTGAAAAGGCTATGTAACCATAACAAAGAGCAATAAAGTTCCTGAACAGTTTGTTGTTATAAAACAACAACAAAGATAGTTGTGACAGCAGAAACTTAGAGCCAACTTGAGGTCAAAGACAGACCTAGTTGGCAACCTGTTAGGACCTCAGAAAATCTTCACCAAACACCTTCGAATAACAACCTCCATAACCCACCCCAACTAAAATAATATATAATGCCAAGTCAAAGACATGAGGGCACTTTCCCATGATGGTCAAAAGATGCCAAGTGTAGCTGAAATATCCATGCAATAGAGATGAGAGAACACCTAGGAGAGGTGTGCCATGTAACTACCTCAACCACCCAACAACTCATAAAATATTCTCCATGTGAAATGTGCCCTATGAGAATGTGCCAAAGTGGTTAGAACCCATCAATAAAATACTCCTCCATATGCCATGTGTCCAACCCAAGTGAGTGCACCTTAGAGAAGTGTGCCAACCTCTCTAAGTAACCAATAAAATATTACATGCCTTGAAAATTGTGCCCAAGAAGGGGGGTGCACCACTAGAAAGCTCTAACTTGATCCAAACAACTAGTTCAAGTATGAAAAGGAAGCATATAAAATAAGGTGTCCAAGCTATTAACCTTTATTTGGATAAATTAGATTAATGTAACCATTGAATAGTTAAATCAACATCAACATGTGTGCACAAAGATTAATGCTCAAATATAACCTTAGTCCTCCCAATTAGTCACCAACAAATTAAATCACCATGAACATGTGTGTCAATGAGGAGTACACCTTAATAAAGAGTTGTACCATGTAAATAAAAGATGTTATCCCTAGAAAAACTCTCCTATGGTAACAACAAAACATTAAGTTCAACCTAAAGTGCACCACCACCAAGGGATTATTACATCAAAATTACCATCTAACCTTAGGAAAAAGTTAGATCACCATCAAATCATAATGTAACACCCTCTCTCTAGCTCAAACTTAGAAAATAACATATCAATGAGGGTACTAACATTATGAAACACATTCTCGCCTAGGTGATGTCTAGGAAATGTGACATACAAAGTTAAATCACCTAGGAAAATCCCACAAAAGCAACATGAATCATCCCACCATAGCAACATCATAAGAGAAAGGGGCATAATAAAAAGGATAATCCATCCAACCATCAAGTGTGTTCCCCATCACAATTCCAACATATAAGGACCATATAGAACACCCATCCTAGTGACACTAAATAATACAACATCATCATGCAAAAATCACTAGGAAACTTCAACAATCATGAAACATATATCTCCTAACCATCATCATCACATCATTTAACCCCTTGGGGGGCTAGAACCATCATCCATATCCAAGATAAGCATATATACCAAACCACCATAATGAGATAGTATGCTCCACATCCGTCAAAAGTGAAACCAAGGAGTGATCAACAAAGCAAGCGCATGTGAAAAGACGACCAAGCAACAAGCACAATCACCATCCAACCAAAAAGACATGAGACTCCCCCAACCAAAGATCTCCATCAAGTGATCAAATGCAATGAAGAGAAGGAGCTCCATGAAGATAAATTCCCCAAGTCAGTCCAATGCTCAAGAGTACCAACAACGAGTCTCCATCAATGTGATGAAAATCACAAGATGGAACCTCATACAATGTATGTTGTAACAAGGACCATTATTGAGGAGACTCATCATCACTCTTCAAAAGTATTTTGTCACTTTGTGCACTGTCGGGAAGCATTTGACATGGTGACATGGAGGCCTTATTTCAAAGGCTCCGTGATATTGTCATTTTGTAGACCCTCTTGGCCGCCATTGTGAGATTTTATGAGTTTGTTCTTGGTTGTCTCTACATAGTCCGCATCCTTTTTTATTTCATCCAGATCAACAATGAGGCTAAGCATGGGTGCCCCCACTCACTGACCCTCTTTGGGATTTACATAGATGTGCTAAAGTCTTTTCTCCAAAAGAATAATCAAGACAATGATGGTTGTCTTTTACACCATGTGTTGATATCTTTGCTTCTTTTTGCTAATGATTTGATCCTTTTGGCCTCCTTGCTTGAGGGCCTACAAAGACAAATCGATGCTTTATCCAACTTTCATGATCTTCGACAATTGATGATTACCTTGAGTAAACCAAAGTTATGATCTTCAACACGTCAAAGCATGCTCTATCAGATTACCATTTCTACTTTCAAGGGGAAGAGAATGAAATCACTATAGCTTACACATACCAAGGGTTCAATTCGCCAAGCCACATTTTAGCGTACGACATACCCTCTAGCATCGACTCAACAAGCAATATATCTCCCTTTCCTTTCTTGAGAGATAGTGTTTCCAGAACCATTATAGAGCATCTCCTTCAAGAGGCACCTCTTCAACATGATTATCAAACCCATAGTCCTTTGTGGTTTTGAGGTATGGGGACTAAGTTTGCTCCAAAGTCCAAACCAATTGGGCTAAGATAGAGAGAGCCCAGATCCTCCTCCTCAAGTGCATCATCCAATGCAAACAAACTATTCCCCGATGCATTTTTCAAACGGAGTTCAAGACCCAACCTCTTCACCTCGAAACCATTGTCCCACTAGTCTTGTTCCTTCACAGAGCTTGGAATTTGGGGACTCGAACCCTTTGGGGGGTCAATCTGTGGCCATCTCTTCAGACTGTCTACCCCCTTTCAGGTCTCTAGATGCACCAGGTTACCTCCTAACGTCTAAGCTAGACCTAGATCGAGCCATCAAAGAGGACATTTATAGAGAGTATTTTTAAGTCACCTAGATTGCACCTCTAGAGGGTTTTGGCCTAAAGATGCCCTTCTTCTCTGAGCACTTTTTGGAGGTTGGGGATGGCCTTAATATTAAAATTCTCACCTCATAAGGCAGCAGATATGACCATAGAAGTTTTAGACCTAATGTTGAATATGATTTCTATGGAAACACCTATCAACACTTCAAACTTGCAACAACAAAATCAATGTAGGCAAACTTCAAGAGTGTAGACACTACACATCACAAGCTAGATCATTTCAAAAACTATTAAGATTAGATCAAAATTGTATTTGTTCACCACCAACTAGACATAAATCAGATCTGAAAATATAAATTAAAGCATGCTAAATCAACTCAACATTAGCCCTTACTACCCATAGATTAACATATTGTTTGAAAAAAAATCAATATGTGCATTAAAATCCAATATGTTTGTAATACAGTCAACCGATGTTATGACCACAATGTTGGTTAAGCAACGAAGATTGGGGGCAACTAACACTAAAAAGGCCAAATTTCATGAATTTTAGCTGATTTTCAACATCAAAATCATTCTTTTCAACAAGTGTTGATTCAACAAGTAAATTTGAAGGACTTTACCTACCCCTGGTCATTACTCATTTGAGGTCGAAATCCGACCTCCACAACTTAAAAATCTAGAAATGAAAGCTATAAATTTAGTTCTACACGCAAATTTGGAACAACAAACACATCTCTTTTTATTACAGATGAAAGATGATTACATTATGTTAGATTATAAGTCTTACTTATGTAATAATTGTTAATGTTTAAGCCATTATTATAGTTCTTTGCATTTCATTAGATAACAATAGCATAATCCAAGATCACTGAGAAATACACAATCACAAGAGACAGCATTTATCCTGGGAAACCCTCTAGGGGAAAAAAACACAACAAAACTTCCTTCATATAGATAGCCAATACAATGCCAAGAGATCTCTTAAACTAATGTAGAAGATCCTCTCCCAGATATGCGCCACTCTCTCTCCTTCTTCTCTAACAGAAGATCCGAAACTTGTCTCTCAATGAGCAAGTGAGTTTTGTGTCTAAGTGAGGCGCTAGCCTCCTTATTTATATTAGACTGGCACGTGTGAAGTGTCTTTTCACTGGCAGGGCCGACTTCTCCAACTGGGGGATTATAACCACCTTAATTATATTATGGGGCCTCTTATATACCTGCTGGGGCCGACTTCTTATTCTGCCTATTATAATTATCATTGACCAATCCGCAAAAGGGGATTTGGTCCTATTACAATAGCCGACATGATCAATCCACTATGGGGATTGATCCAATGAATAATATATCAAATAATAATAAGAATACTCTTTACAGTTACATTATTTCAACACTCCCCCTTAACAAGAAGGGTATTCTTCAGCAGCATCATGCGAGAGAGAGAGGACAACATCATCAACAGCATCAAGTGGGTGAGAGGACAGCATCATCAATATCATCTTGGAACACTGTCTGGCGTATCTATAAATCATCGGCAGCATCGTCATTCTCAAAGGAATGCCATCATCATCTGCATCAATATGTATTAGTATAAAAACCGATACATCATCATCATCACAGCACAAGGCTGGCTCATCATAATACAAGACTAGCTTTACGTCACAGCTGTCAAGCTGGAAGCTCAGTACTTGTCTCATCTCAATGTCTTGCTTTACGTCACAGCACTCACGCTGGAAGCAAGATACTAGACTGGCTTTACGTCACAGCTATAAAGTTGGAAGCACAATACTAGTCTCATCTCATCATCTTGCTTTACGTCACAGCACTCAAGCTGGAAGCAAGATACTCGTCCTGCTTTATGTCACAACCATCAGGTCGGAAGCAGGATACTAGACTAGCTTTACATCACAGCTATCTAGCTGGAAGCTCAGTGCTAGTCTCATCATATCATCTTGCTTTACATCACAACCATCAAGTCGGAAGCAAGGTACACATCCTGCTTTACGTCACAACCATCAGGTCGAAAGCAAGGAACTAGACTTGCTTTACGTCACAGCTATACAGCTAGAAGCATAAAACTAGTCACACGTCATCTTTCTTTACGTCACAACCATCAGGTTGGAAGCAAGGTAATCGTCTTGCTTTACGTCACAACCATCAGGTCGGAAGCAAGGTAATCGTCCTGCTTTACGTCACAACCATCAGGTCGGAAGCAGGATACTAGACTGGCTTTACGTCACAGTTATCCAGCTGGAAGCACAGTACTAGTCATATCACATCATCTTGCTTTACGTCACAACCATCAGGTCAGAAGCAAGAGATGTCTCATCACAGCATCTACTCCCCCTTTCGAGGAGGGTCCTTTCGGACTATACCAAGCTTATCT
>SNQJ01S0001762.1:34213-46238 GCA_010110895.2 Picea sitchensis
TGAGTCTCCTTTTGGAAGTAGGGTTTCTTCCTTCCTCCTTTGGTGTGAGTAGCTAGGGCTTGATCATCATCTCTTGCTAGTAATGCTTCACGATTCGCTACTCTTGTTTCTTCTTGGATGCATTCTTCCCATAGACTATCAAATTTCAGTTTCTCCGTTCTAGCACATATCGTTTGGATGAATGCATCCCAAGGTCTTGTGAGACCATTTAGGGTCGTCATTATGAGTTCGTCTTCGTCTATGGTATCTCCAATAGCTTCTAAATGTTCTTTGAATTCTGAGATTCTAGAGAAGTATTCTTGAATCGTTTCTCCTTTCTGCATCCTTGTATTCTTCAGTTGAGTTCTTAGATTCATCTTTCGGTTTATGTTCTTTCCTTCATATAGTTTGGTCAAGGCATCAAACATTTCTTTCGAAGTCTTCTTAGATGACACATAAGGAATCAGGTGGTCTTTGATTGAATCTGCAATGATTCTTTTGGCCCTGATTGTGTCCTTTTGATGCTTTGCCTTTTCTGCAGCATCAGCGGGTTCTGGTACTTCTTCTTTGACGAATCTTGCTAGGTCATTCACTTCAAGAATGAGGTCAATCCTATACTTCCAGGCTCGAAAGTTTTCCACTCCTTCTAGCTTGTCAACAAGCTTAACGCTTGCAGACATCTTTACCTGGAGCTAGGAAAATGACAGAAAAATGAAAGTGCTCAAAATCAAAATCTGAACTTACTAGGAAGTGCGCTTGGCTGAGGCAAGTAGCCTGGTGTGTTTGGATCTGAGAAAATGCAACTTTTGCTCCTCTAAATTTGATCTACGGAATTCTGGACTGGTGCTTCTGGTACATCTGGTACTTCTAGTACACTGGTTTTCTGGTACTTCTGGTACTTTGTGAAACTAGGGTTTCACTTTCCGGGAGATCCAGCCAGTGAAAAGGTGCGCTGAGAGTCCAAAGTGATCCTTAGGGGAGGGCGCACTTTTCTAGATGGTTTTGGGGCTGAAAAGCTTCACCATCAAAAAGCCCTAATTTTCATGTATGGCAACAGTGACGTTTTTCACTCTTGTGAAAGATGCTTCCTTCAGCTTGGCTCCGATACCATGTTAATGTTTAAGCCATTATTATAGTTCTTTGCATTTCATTAGATAACAATAGCATAATCCAAGATCACTAAGAAATACACAATCACAAGAGACACAGCATTTATCCTGGGAAACCCTCTAGGGGAAGAAAACCCAGCAAAACTTCCTTAATATAGATAGCCAATACAATGCCAAGAGATCTCTTAAACTAATGCAGAAGATCCTCTCCCAGATATGCGCCACTCTCTCTCCTTCTCTAACAACAGATCCGAAACTTGTATCTCAATGAGCAAGTGAGTTTTGTGTCTAAGTGAGGCGCTAGCCTCCTTATTTGTATTAGACGGGCACGTGTGAAGTGTCTCTTCACTAGCAGGGCCGACTTCTCCAATTGGGTGGTTATAACCACCTTAATTATATTTTGGGGCCTCTTAAATATCTGTTGGGGCCGACTTCTTATTCTGCCTATTATAATTATCATTTGACCAATCCGCAAAAGGGGATTTGGTCCTATTACAATAGCTGACATGATCAATCCACAATGGGGATTGATCCAATGAATAATATATCAAATAATAATAAGAATACTCTTTGCAGTTAAATTATTTCAACAATAATGGTAAGTTGTTAGGCATTAAGATATTGTTGGATGATGGTAGAGTTAATTACTCAACCACTTCCTCTCGAATAAGTAGTTAGATCTAATAACCATTTGAAATCTCTTTAAAAGAGGCAAACTCTATTGTAATGATGAACCAAAGCTAATATTGAATATCTTCTTCGAGTTTCTTTCATTCATTCTTCATTGTTTATCATTTGTGCGTCATAGTCAATATTTCTTATATAGTATCAGAGCTACAAGATCATGAGCATAAGAAAGGTTCAGATCATTCTCTGCGGCTAGAGGATAAGGTTTCTCATTTAAATTTTCTTGCTCATTTATTCATAATGTTTTCTTTCAAAGTTTCAATATAATGTGCTATTTATAAATTAGCGTAATATATATATAGTATTTCCCCATTTCCAAATTTTTGAGAGATCACATTTCCAAAGAGTTTCTGCTTTGGAACCTCGTACCCATTTCTCTATATCATGCAACTTGGCAATAATATAAAAAACACAACACAAATGTTAAATGTAAAATATAGAGGAGGGGGCAGAAGAGAACCTTGCCGACTTTGGCAACCTCCAAGGATGCCTTTTCCAGAATAAAAATTACTCCTTCGCCGCCCTTTTTTATGGTGGGCAGTGTTGGCAATCCCACTAGCTCAGTTTCTATGTCTTGTGTTGCTGCTCCTGCCACATCTTCGTCTTCTTCCCTACTTCTCTTACGTTTAATACCTCCATCCATCTCCTCAATCTGAAAAACAAATGATAATTTATTTTCAAAATGTTATCCAATGAGCATTTAATTATACATTTTTAACAGATTTTAAATATTTTTAGTGCAACACATGCAATACACTTTATTTCATTCCTCCTCAGTTGCAAGAAAATTTCAAGAAATAAAAAGAATTATCTCCAATCTCTGTGTGTGCAAATTTGTCTCTAGGGCAAGATATCTTCTAAGATTATGAGTTCTAAGCAATTTATGCTTTCAGGTATCCTCAAAATATTCGCAGTTGCGTAACATAACACTCCCCACCCAGGTTCAAATGCCACTTTGTGACATGTTGCTCTTAGTAAGCCGATTGTTGATGAGCTGTATATTATCTATTCATGAGTTGTCGACCTGGCTTTGTTCCTTGAAGAATCTAGGGTTTACCATGGATACCATCCTCGGAATGAGGGGAAGTGCCCAAGAGATTCCCCCTAAGATATGTTACCTGGTTAAAAGAAGAAGAAAAATGTAAAGTAAATGAGAGAATAGCCCTACCTGTCCACTGCGCCCCAGAGTAATTGTCACTCTGGGCCAAGACATCAATTCTTCAACTGCTGCATTCCTGCTTGTCTTCTAAGAAAATTTCAAACCCTGCAACTGTTAAAAACTCTCAAGAAGCCTGTCATGAACCGATACCTTCCAAAACTTAGACCAGAATTTTATGGAACTCTCTAGGACCCTGACAAAGAAAAAATTCATGGGATTTCAATGGAACTGCAAATACATAATAATTTTCACTGCAATTCAAGGTGGATTTTTACAGTAAATTGTTGTGCCTTTTTTCAGGTGGTCTCAAGGTCAAATTCGTGGCAAATGACAGTTGCAATGCGACAAAATGGTCAAAAGAGTGGTCAGAAACTATGGTGCATCGATTGAAAAAATAAAGTCTTTAAAGTTTATTGTCAACAAGTTGTTGAGTAGAAAAATTGGTAAGTTGTAGAAGTTCAAAAGCTTTGAAGGTTGTGAGTTCAAAATCCATTAAAGGGTATTTTTTCTTGTAAAGACCTGTCCTAAAATTGAATAATGAAATTGATAAGAGGGTCTACACTTTTTGTTTGTAATACTCACATTCTATTAATTATTGACAAGTTGAGGAGCACAGTAAACTGCCCCCACTAAATCATTGATTTCTACTCGGTCCTTTAGTGACTTGTTGCAAACTTGCAACTTCTGACACTTTGTTCAGTGCCCCGTTACGACATTTGCTTCTCTGATGCATATGCAACACTTGGAGCAATGATTGTTTGGTGATTTTTTGTGACACTTGTGGATCTTCTTTACGATTTTTTGTGCAGTGCAGGTCATTTTTGCTCGATTACGTTGAGGATCTGCACATAATTGGCATCTTTCACTTGGGATTTTTAATCAGGATGGCTAGTATAGGAGGATTCGTTTCATCTCGGCCAGACTTTAATAAATACAGCACAGGGAACAACCATCGAGATCAGCACATTTTCCCTTAGCAATGTGGTTACTTGTATGAGAGTATTGCACAAGAAGTTTGATCTCCTTAAGACTCAAAACCAATTGTTAAGTGATGGATTACCTAAGAATCCGAGTACTGGACATGATGCACGGACACGTACATTTAAGGATTCCCTTGCAGGTTTTGAGATGGAAAAAAGTGAATTGATAAACGAAAATGTTGCTGACCGCTTAAATGGAGTGGTGAAGTGTCAACTACTCCACACAATTGTATCAATCAGATCTTGCAAACAAATCAACACAAATACAAATTGTCATGGATTGTCATGGACTTGGTTTCAGGGTGACCACTCCTTTCTCCCCAATTACTCAAAGCCTATCAAGTTTCTGAATGGAGGCTTCTTTGAAGATGAGTTGAAGAAGAAGGTTGTTGAGGATAAGTGCCGGCATCATGGTCGACTAGACAAACAGAGAGTCGATGTTTTGACCTTCATTCATGTCTACACTATGGGAAGACAAATCACTATTCTGACAAGTGCCATAAAAGGACAGTTTCCTAACAGCCTAGATAACATATACGTTTTGGTTGGATGAGTACATGTCGATGGTGATTAAAAGTTAGACTACTGAAGACTGTGTATATACAAGTTCAGGCATGCATACATTTAGTTTGACAAGGGATATTGTTGTTGAAGATGACAGGCAGTGTTTTCAAGCCTTTTGGAGAGATATGGAGTTGTTTTGTATAGGCCTTATTGATTTGTATTGAGTATGACTAGGACCCATATGTTTTTTTTCATTTAAATCGAAGATCAAGTTCTTTTTCACTCTACTCAAAGATATTATTGACTACCCTCTTCATCTTCATGGGGGGGTATGTTGCTGACAAGTTGTAGGACACTTCTTACCTCCCATCTGACAAAGGGGGAAGATAGAGTGGTCAGATTTTGAGTTCGATTTTTTTTGCTTGTGGCGGCGCATTTGGAATCTTGTCAACTTTTGTGGTGCATTTGGAGTCTTGTTGACTTGGTCGGTTGGATGACTTGATTTCTTTGATTACGGGACTTTATTGGGCTTTTTGGAGATTGTTCACCACTTGGGAGTTGAGGATTGTTTTTGGAGATTGTTCACCACTTGACGTTTTTGCCGTAGTTTTGTGACTTGGTTTATTTGTTCAAGATTTGCATGACACAATGATACCGAGATACAGGTCCCTTCCCCAGATACAGGATTTGGGATGCTCCAGCCTTTTGTGCAGCTGGTTCTTATCTGATAGGATTGTGGATTGTTTGGCAAAGGATTTTGGATTTTGACACAGGTTTTTGGATTGTGGGTTTGGGTTTTGGATTTTTGGTTACAAGTTTCTGGGATATTCATCAGCACAATTTTTCTGTCGTATGAGAATGACAGTGTTTTTTTGTAAATAATATGGTTTGAGAAAAATTTTGAGAGTGGACTCTGTAGTTCACATTGATAGTCTTCAGACTTTACGGGGATAGTCTTCAGACTTTGCAGGGACCACTCGTTGGATATGATTTCCTCTTCTTTTGCTTGGCTGATTTAGCTTAAAATTGGCAAGCATCCTACAGAGTTACAATAATGTGTCAGATTTCTGCAGCTGATTCACCTCTCTGCTTTCAGGATTGAGATGTATGAGGATTTTGTACCTGATTCACTTCTCTTTGGACCTATGGTATTTACAGGTTTTGTATGTAACATAGGAATGGTATTACATGATTGGTTTATTGTCCTACTCGAAGTGATTAGGTATCTTCTTGGTTACGAGGTAGTTGTTGTATATTGTACTAAAAGATTGTACATCTTGGTGAAAACGATTGCTACAGATTTTGCTGCTGTTTCCACCATATCATTTGTGACCTTTTTGTACATAATGTTCTTCAAAATGTGCACTTGTATCAGATTCAGAGCTGAAAAAAATTGGGTGTGATTATCAGGGCGCTACTCACACGTGTAGTCCTTTGCTTGCTCAAATTTGTCCCGTTCTGAACGCTTACTCTGAACGCAATGGATTTCTTACACCGGAAACATTTCCAAAATGCTGGAAACCGCTCATGGATTTCCAACAGTTTCCAGAAACATTTCAGGCAGTTTCTTGACCATTTCCGAAAACTGCCGGAAACCTTGGGCAGTTTCCAGCATTTTTTTCTGTTCTTTTTCTTTTACTTCGGAACCAAAAAAAGTGTGTTGAAATGTAATGTTCCCAAGCGCTCTGGGTGTTTTGTGATTGGTTTATAGCATATAGAAGACAATAATGATGTAGATCACAAGATATAAGAGAAACACAACAAAATATTTCAGAAAAGCTTCAGATCTGACCTTAGTATACTAAGTTGATCTCCACACAGATCTGCAGATCTGGTACAATAGAGCAAGATAGAGAAGTCTAGGCTGCATGCACCTTTCAGATACAATAATATAGAGAGATAGGGCCTCCTAGGTCCCCCACAACTGAATGACGGTCAATACAAGATCAATTTCTTTCCCTGGAGAACTGTAACCTTCAGATCTGATGATGGTGTGTCCCCCACTGGCTGGAAAAGCTAGAAATTTCGGCCTCCTTGAAGATAACCTCTAAATCATATAAAAACACTGCCAAACTGTAGATCGGGAGCTGTAGATAACATATGGAGAAAGTATGGAGTCAAACCCCCTGATCTAACCTTCCAACTCAAGTCCTCCTCAAGGAAAGATGCACCCTTCTTCAGCATATACGCCCAACTGAATAATAAAATAGTTATGCAGAAAAAACCCTCAAACAACTGATGCAAAAGGGCGCTATGGAGATAGCAACCACTCCTGAGGTGTTTTCTCCTGTAGATCTAGCATCCTCAAGGCAAATCGAATCTTTCTCCTCAACTGGTGCGCCCAACCTGCTGGAAATACTCTTCAAACTACGCCCTGCTTGCACAAATGACTCCTAAATTGAATATGAACTGAATAGAATGGTGAGGGAGGAATCTTTCACCTCCTTGGCCAAGCTTGGACCAGAAACAGAGGGATTTTTCACCTCCTTGCTTGTAATGTTCCCAAGCCAGGATGCCAGGAACATCACGTTCGCATGAATTTTTAATTGTTTTCTGGTTGTGGCATTTCATCAAACACTTTGCTGATTTACTTATGTTTGAGTGTTTACTTGCAGATTGACTTCTTAAGTTCGGCCTTAGGGTTTATATTCAGTTATCACACATAGATCTAAAGATATAATCAATGGAATTACAAGATACACCAATTATGGAACCAATAGCAAAGATCTGACCTTTATTAATACAATGAGCAAGAACTCGATACAAGAGTGAGGTCGATCTGGAATGATCAATAGATGGATCCAACAAACATACTAAGAGCTGCTACAAAATGCTCCAATAAGAGACTACAAGCCTCCAAAGGCTGAATACACCATGAAGACCAGTACCAAAAAGAGATTTGTGCCGTATGGAGTGCCAAACCCCCAACTGGATGGGTCATGCTCTGCAGAGTACCCTCAACAATTCGGCCCTATAGCTAATGTCCTCCAAATGCTCCAATGAAGATGCCAAACTGTAGATCGGCCCAATACAAGACACCTGGTAAAGTCTCAAGTGGATCAGTGAAGAGATGATCCACTAAATGAATAACCCTCGGTTGCACTTGCGCCCCACTGGATGACTGAAACCCTAGATAATTCGGCTTCTCTCCTAGAGACCTCCCAATGCTCCACAAAACCACTGAAATGATAGATCGGGGTCCTGCAAGGAAAACCCAAGTGCCCAAATCTCCAAAAGCTCTGTCAGACTCTTGGATCTAACCTCCCTCCAAAGAATGGTGCACTCTCCTCTTGGGGAAACCGTCCCACTCTCAATGTAAATCAAACCTCCATCAAAATGCCCCCGGAAGAGACCAAGAATGGCACTATGGCACCTGCAAAGAAAACCCAATTACTGGAATTCCCGAAATCCCTTCTCCTCGGCCAAAATGAATGGTTCTAGTTCCACAATTGCACCTCCCTTGCTGGAAACCCTCAATGGTGCGCCCTCTCTATTTTTGGACCTGTGGCTAGTGTAGAATGCTCCTGCAACTGAGTAGATCTGAAGTAGAATGGTGTGGGGGAGTATCGCATCCCCGAGACCAAGCTTGGAACAAGCTAGGTGGAATCTTTCACCACCGAATTGTCCTCTAGGGTTTGTTAAGTCAAAACCCCCAATGTGTGGGATCACTAGCTAGAAGCCAGATATCAAAACTGATAATCAACATGAATGCAATAATAGAGGCCCTTGCCTCTCTTTTATCCTTCATGCTCACCTTGTCCCTCCAAAGTGACTTTTGCTTTATTAATTAATAATTAATTAATTAACTCTTTTACCTCATAAAAGCACCTTATCTCTCCTTGTGGCTTCCCTGGCCACTGAAAGTCACTTTTCATCATCCTATCCTATAGTGTTGTTCCTCCCGATTCCAATGAGCTATTACATTGAGAGGTTCCTCCAAGCATTGTGCCCAAAATGACCTCTTCAATGAATTTAATTAACCTATAGCTCAAAATACTCAAAATCATGGAAATCGTCGGAATGCAACAAAACCAAGGCCAATCTATGTGGAATGGATCATAATGATGAAATAGGATGAGCGATGCAAGTCGGACCTCAAAATATCCCTCAATAGTCACTGTACTCGCTATAACATCCATCTGGCTGCTATGGTCATCATAACACCCTGAGATGTAATGATGTCCCAAAGTGGGGACATTACAGTCCTCCCTGCTAGAATATTGCGTGTCCTCAAGCAATAACCGAATCCCTCCAAGTATAGTACCAGGATCCCATGTCCACCTATAGGTCACACAGTAGAACCCATCCAAAGATGAACTATCATGCACTTCGCCCCCTGGGTCCCATATCAAGATGTAAATTGTAGTACCCTACGAATCATGATCTTGAATCATATCAATACCAGGAGTTTCTTGCTCATGACACACGGCCTCATCTCGGAATGAGTCCATCCTCCGTATCCATATCAAGACCCACATGGTCTGCATCAACTGCCCATGTTGCTGCCATAGTGAGGCACTGCAAGACCTCCATGAAATACGCTCTAGTGATGTGTTATTCTCAACATTGAATCCCACTGGAAAGTCAAAACAACTTTCCCCTGCAAAGGTCCACTTGCCCCCGTCAGTCAGTGAAATGCTCAATCATGTAATCCTCGGGTCCCATGCTAGTCTATGTCGAAGATCACCATGCTAGAGCTACACTACTTCGACCATAACTGTCTACTCCCTGTATACATATTGGATCCCCCACTCCTAGATCCTCAAGCTGAAATACCTGTGGAAATTGGACCTATTGTCCAGACGCTGCATCTGTAAGAGAATCTCTATGGAAGTAGTACCTGCCCAACCATCTCCATGCTTGATCATGACGATCAAGAGGGAGAAATTGTTTCGCTTCATAGGACAAGTACCTGCAGGCCCACTCAAAACCAACCCAAGGTGGAGTATGTGGCTCTCTGGCGCAACTTGGGTCATCATAAAGTGAAACAATCTACTAACAAAATGAACTCCTGAATCCCATGGCAGACTTGGAAGTTTATCACTTCCGATCCCTGCTAACTGCTCCTGTGTCATACTGATCACAGTCGAAAGCCCTCTGTGCTCATCCTCCTGAGAATCTGTAGTTGTGTCGTCCCCTGAGATGTTTGTTATCCCATGGCCTGTGATGCTCACCATCACGCACCAAGTCTCAACTGGCTACCTATGATGATCCACCTCTATCCTGCTGTATGTCGTAAAAGCACTCATCTCAGGTGGCCTCAGCCTAGCCACTCCCCATGTCCTCAGCCACTGTCTATCTCTCCTCATGTTGTTGTTTGTGATAAAAGTGTCAGGAAAGTCTAATAAAAACCTCTGTAGCTGACTGTAGGACTGGAAGATATCACATGCTTTGGTCAATCCCAAGGATTCGACTAGAAGCTCGTCCATCGGTATCCCTGATAAATACTCGCTTGTAGTCATCACCGAATCCCAATCATCCAGTACAACCGGAAGTAACTCCTCCAACTACTGGTCAACCACTCTCCATCTCTCATCTCTCATGCAACTGCTAATACTGGGAAGGTGATCTCTCAGAACTATGTGTTGTTGCAAAGGAGAGACATCTCCATGCTCTACTAAGTGTGTCTCCTCCCTGCAAGCCAATACACTCCTTCGAATCCCACCATGCATCTCGGTATGTCTCTGTGAGCTATCACTCACCACTTGTTAAGCCCTAAATAGTGGCTCATTACGCCTTAATTAGGGCATATTACATTAGTAATGTTATTTTATTTATGTCGGCTTGAGTCCATTAGTTGTAATTGTACCTCCTAGTCTTTTATATATACCAAGGAGACATTTTCATTTGGAATCATCTTGTACTTGAACATTTATGTGGTGTATAAGGAGGTTGCCCCCTCGAAGAGGCTTATTATCTGAAATTCTCTCTTTTTCAAGGCGTTGAGTACTTATCCTGAGGTTTTTCTATGCTATATTGATATTTGGTCCCTAACATATGGTATCAGAGCTGAAGGTCTTGGGGTTTCGCTACTACATCTAAGACACCTTGGCCTTTTCGCTATAACTTTTATTCCACAACGTTTTAGAAGGAACGGCTGAGAGGATATTTAGTAGACGGATCAAGGTACATTGGGTTAAAATTTCAGCTCCTGAGGCCTTATACTTTCGGAGATACAGCCTGTGTAAGATAGGGTTCTGGAATCATCCTGAATTGAGTCATTGCGGAATTTTCGCTCTAAAAAATTTTTTGTAACGTTTCAGACCCTGAACTCCGAAGGCTATTCACAGAAATTAGTAAGGTATCTGTGGTAAAACTTTCAGCTTCTGGGTCATCTTACATTTGTAGATACACCCTGTGGAAGATAGGGTATCTGACTAGTCCTATTGACTAGTCTCAAGCAGGTGTTTCGGGTAAAACAATCATAACTTCTTCCTAGAGTATCCAAATTGAGTGAGACCGGTTGCATTGGATAGTGGACAGTCCGTAGTATTTTTGGTACGATTTGCAGAATTTTATATCAATTATTTTGTGCAGGGCACGCTATACAAGTGACATCTCCTGGAAAGGCCAAAAATCAGCAAGTTGTGGGGAAGTTACAGTAAATTCCACTTGGCACATCCAATTTTGATCAGACCTATGGCATTGCAGAGAAGAAATATCAGAGAACTACAAAAAAGAAAGTTTCATACTCAGAAGGACCGAAACTTTGGACATACAACAGAAGAAAGATTGTCTACCAAAACCACCTCAAAATCAAGGTTCAAAAGTGATACTTGGGAACTTCTACACCAAATAAGCCTCCAGACAGTCCTACTTGGACTCTTGATGAAGGTGAAGAAATGTGTAGGGACATAAATGAATTACAAAAGAAGACAGTAACAAAAGATGAACTACAAGAGATGATGGATTCAACGGAAGCTAAGTTGGAGGCAATAAATACTAAGATGGATGGTTTAAAAAGGGAGATCACGGAAGGATTGAAAAATTTCCTAATAGAGAGAACACCTGAAAGTGAAAATGTATCCCATGAAATTCATGATGAGCACACAAGGAAGGTGAATCAAGAATGGAGAAACTCCAACTTTGGGTTGAAGGTCAACCATGTTCCTAAGATCGATACGAGGAAGTTTGATGGCAAGGACCCAATCACATGGATACTTCAGATGGAGCAATTCTTTGATCTACATAATGTGCCACATAAACAAAAGGTACGAATTGTTTCTTTATATTTAGAACCCAATCAATTTGTATGGTATCGATGGCTTTGTTCTCACAAATCACTCGTCACTTGGACAATTTTCAAGGAAGAAATGATAGCACACTATGAGGATACAAGGAGCAATACCTTCTTTAGCCAAATGATAAATCTCAATAAAAAGGGTTCAGTTACATAGCACATTGAAAACTTCCAAAGATTGAATATAAAGGTAACAGATATTCTAGATGAGCACTTGATTGATATATTCATAGGAACTTTAAAGGATAACATTCAACATGAGGTTCGCCTTTGGGAACCCAAATCATTGGAGAATGCATTTAGGGTGGCAAGAAATGTTGAAAGAAAAAATATGGCTATGGCTACTAGAAGGACCAATCCTAACATC
>SNQJ01S0001762.1:46248-75900 GCA_010110895.2 Picea sitchensis
CTCAAGCGTTGCAGACAACACTTGTCTCAAGGGGAGGGGCATGTTAAGCCCTAAATAGTGGCTCATTACCCCTTAATTGGGGCATATTAGATTAGTAATGTTATTTTATTTATGTTGCCTTGAGTCCATTAGTTGTAATTGTACCTCCTAGTCTCCTATATATACCAAGGAGACATTTTCATTTGGAATCATCTTGTACTTGAACATTTATGTGGTGTATAAAGAGGTTGCCCCCTCGAAGAGGCTTATTATCTGAAATTCTCTCTTTTTCAAGGCGTTGAGTACTTATTCTAAGGTTTTTCTATGCTATATTGATATTTGGTCCCAAACACCATTGTAAGCTCCTGCATACTCATGTCATCTCCCGTATACTCATGCTACATCATAGATCTTGAGTGTAATATTGGATCAACCTCTACATGAAGGTCAACTGCTCTCGGAACACAAATGGAAGTGTCCTCAAAACTGTCCCTGGCTCTGGAGTTCCCATGCATATGTGAGTGCTCGACTGTCTCGAAGATCCTCATGGAGGATAGCTCCTACGCCTCCAGATCGTAACTCTCCATACCCATCAGTGATCCTGGGTACTCCTCATGCTCCTCCATCAATTGGTGCTCCTCTGTCAAGCCATCAACATCCCCTAGCAATGCGACTAAAGGATATACCTGACTCTCCACTAGGATGTAATGGATCTATGCCTAATCTCCTCAAGAAGCTCCTTTGATCAGGCCTCTGATTCTTGAAGGGCTACATGTGTGCCTCTCAAGAATCCTCAAGTGCTCTCCAACTCATGAGTGAGTCTATCCATCTTCGACTCCTGCGCCCTCAGGGCCCTGTGATACATCTCGCCGACCCTCAATAGATAGTCTCTGTCCATCAATAACTGTTGAAAGTCAGTCCTCATCACAGACACTCTCTCCAAGAGAGTATGAAAGTCATTTATGGCAAATGGCCCCTCTGAACTATCATGTGCCATCAATGCCCTCCAGCAACAATCGACCACTAATGCATGTGTGTCATCAATGCGCCTAGTGGCTGCCATTATCATGTCCTCGCTGACTCTCAATTGTCCTGCCCAGTAGCGTGACTCTTGATCATAGTCATGCGGAGGTACTAGCTCATGCACCTCATTGCTAGTGTCAACCCTGTTAGTGTCAACCCTGAAATTCCCAACAACACTCTCTGCAAAAGATAAGGCACTGAACTGCCCACTGTCCACTGTGCTACTGGGTCCTCCTGTATGCCACTGCTCACCATCACTAAATGATGTCTCTCTCTTAATCACACTGTATCCTGTATGAGCAGCTGTCTCCTCCTATGCACTCACCCTGCTACTATCATCTGCGCCTAGATCCCATAATGATGTGTCCTGACATGCCCTATGGTCACCTTGACCGATAAAGGGTACACCCTCATCACTACAGATTGGTCCTAGAAGTAAGTGTCCCATCCAACTGTCAATCTCCACAGCCTGACCAAACAGTGGAGTCTCCAAAAGAAGCGACCCGCTCTCCTCATGATGATATGTGTGTGTAAGGTCAACTGTCTGCCCGTCATGTATCTCCTCTTGGATCTGTGGATCCATATGTCTCTGGTGTGCATTCCTCACATACGGATCCTCTATCATATCTGAAATGCCACTGATGTCCTCATGTGTCGTGGCTATCATGGGTGTCTGGAAAGATGACAAATGTGTCACGGTCATCATAGGGAGCTCGTCGTCTCTATGTCCTAACACGTGTGAATCCTCACTAGTGTCACCACTCTGCTGAGGTGTAAGGTCATCAACAGTATGCGATATGACTGTCGATACACAGGTGCTATCATCCTGCTCATCCCATTGTTCCTCCAATGCGCAAGGATCACTATCCTCCTCAAGCGTGCAAGAATCACTAGCCTCTGTGCAAGAGTCATTAGCATCATCGGACTGCTCCAGATAAGTATCTATCTCTGCATCCTCACACACCTCATCATCACTATCATAGTGCACCTCAATAATGTGCTTCTTACCTTTACCCCTACATCTATGATCTGGCTCCCAAGGCACTTTGCAACTGTAGCAAAGTTGCCTGCTCCTAATGGGTGTAGGAATGCTCAAGTGCCTGCTCCTAATGGTTGTAGGAATGCTATGTTCTTCCTTCAACCTGTCTCCCATTTGTCTAATCCGTTCTCCATTCTGTTGTATGTCGGCTATCAACTCTCGTAGGGCTGAGCGCAATTCCTGTCTATCCATCTCTCCCTGTGGGAGACCCTCGGGTTGGCAGGAATCTAAGCTCTGATACCACTGTAATCTTCCCATGCACGGATGCCAGGAACATCACGTTTGCATGAATTTTTAACTGTTTTCTAGTTGTGGCATTTTGTCAAACACTTTGCTGATTTACTTATGTTTGAGTGTTTACTTGCAGGTTGACTTCTTAAGTTTGGCCTTAGGGTTTATATTCAATTATCACACATAGATCTGAAGATATAATCAATGGAATTACAAGATACACCAAATATGGAACCAATAGCAAAGATCTGACCTTTATTAATATAATGAGCAAGAACCTGATACAAGAGTGAGGCCGATCTGGAATGATCAACAGATGGATCCAACAAACATACTAAGAGCTGCTACAAAATGCTCCAATAAGAGACTACGAGCCTCCAAAGGCTGAATACACCATGAAGACCAGTACCAAAAAGAGATCTATGTTGTATGGAGTGCCAAACCCCCAACTAGATGGGTCACGCTCTGCATAGTACTCTCAACAATTCGGCCCTGTAGCTAATGTCCCCCAAATGCTCCAATGAAGATGCCAAACTGTAGATCGGCCCAATACAAGACACCTGGTAAAGTCTCAGGTGGATCGATGAAGAGATGATCCACTAAATGAATAACCCTCTGTTGGACTTGCGCCCCACTAGATGACTGGAACCCTAGATAATTCGGCCTCTCTCCTAGAGACCTCCCAATGCTCCACAAAACCACTGAAATGATAGATCGGGGCCCTGCAAGGAAAACCCAGTGCCCAAATCTCCAAAAGCCCTGTCAGACTCTTGGATCTAACCTCCCTCCAAAGAATGGTGTGCCCTCCTCTTGGGAAAACCGTCCCACTCTCAATGTAAATCAAACCTCCATCAAAATGTCGTTGGAAGAGACCAAGAATGGCACTACGGCACCTGCAAAGACAACCCAATAACTGGAATTCCCGAAATCCCTTCTCCTCGGCCAAAACGAATGGTTCTAGTTCCACAATTGCGGCCCCCTTGCTGGAAACCCTCAATGGTGCGCCCTCTCTCTTTTTGGACCTATGGTTGGTGTAGAATCCTCCTGCAACTAAGTAGATCTAAAGTAGAATGTTGTGGGGGAGTATCGCATCCCCGAGACCAAGCTTGGAACAAGCTGGGTGGAATCTTTCACCACCGAATTGTCCTCTAGGGTTTGTTAATTCAAAACCCTCAAAACCCCCAATGCGTGGACTCACTAGCTAGAAGCCAGATATCAAAACTGATAATCAACATGAATGAGAGAATAGAGGCCCTTGCCTCTCTTTTATCCTTCCTGCTCACCTTGTCCCTCCAAAGTGACTTTTGCTTTATTAATTAATAATTAATTAATTAAATTATTTTAATTAATTAATTAACTCTTTTACCTCTGAAAAGCACTTTATCTCTCCTTGTGGCTTCCCTGGCCACTAAAAGTCACTTTTCATCATCTTATCCTATAGTGTTGTTCCTCCCGATTCCAATGAGTTGTTACACTAAGAGGTTCCTCCAAGTATTGTGCCCAAAATGACCTCTTCAGTGAATTTAAATAACCTATAGCTCAAAATACTAAAAATCATGGAAATCGTCGGAATGCAACGGAACCAAGGCCAATCTGTGCGGAATGGATCATAATGATGAAATAGGATGAGCGATGCAAGCCAGACCCCAAAATATCCCTCAACAGTCACTATACTCGCTATAACATCCATCTGGCTGCTCTAGTCATCATAACACCCTGAGATGTAATGATGTCCCAAAGTGGGGACATTACATTGCTGGTCTCTAGGGTTTCTTGACTCAAAACCCTCAAAATGTATGTTGCATAGCTCAAGTGATCTCAATAGAAGAATAGCATGAATGAGGAGTGAGGCGCCCTCCTCTCTCTTTTATACCTCCATTTTCTAATTCTCATTTGAGTTGCTTTATTGCTTTTACTAAGGTTGTTGTTTCATTTTCTCCTTAAGTCAAATAACCTTTTTATTTTCTTCATAAAAGTCACTTTAATGAAATAACACTAAGTCCTTAAGTGACCTTTAGCGCCTCCTAACCCCTTTTTACCCATTGGACTATAGTCTAGAGGGGTGACTAGACTACTTAGTCCTCATTTGCTCTTGTCAAGGGGAGGGGAACACTACAGTCTCCCCTACTGGAAATTGCTTGCCCACAAGCAATCATGAACATGTTTGTTGTACCACTTGTTCGCTCTCCCAAGTGGCGTCTTCTATAGGCAATTTTTTCCATTTGACCAAGTATTCCTTAATGTTCCTGTTCCTTAGTTGTTTCGCCCTCACCTCCAAAATCTCTTTTGGAATCAAGATCAAGTGCCCCTCTTCATCAACTGGTGGTAGCTCTTCATTAGCTATAACATGTTGTCCCAATGCCTTCTTTAGGCATGATACAGGGAAAACATTGTGGATTTTGCTTCCCTATGGTAGTTCTAACTCATATGCCACTGCCCCAACTTTCCTTTGCACCTTGTACGACCCGTAGAAACGAGGTTTGAGCTTTTCAGTGCCATTTTTCTTAATGGATGCATGTTTGTACAGTTGTAGCCTCAAATACACCAAGTCCCCTACCTCAAAAGTGCACTCCACCATGTGCTTGTCAGCATATAATTTCTACTAGTTTTGAGCCCTTTGCAAATGGTCTTTGAGTTCCTTGAGAATGTCTTGACTTTCCTGTATCCATTCTTTAGTTATAGGGGCCCTGCTATCTCCAAACACAATCTCAACAAATGTAAGGGGATCATAATTGTATAAAGCTTTGAAGGGAGACATACCAATAGACATGTGGTGAGTAGTGTTGTAGCAGTATTCCCCTAAATAAAGCCACTTGACCCACGCCTTTTGTTGCCCAGATACATAATTGCGGAGATACCCTTCCACCCACTTATTCACAGTCTCAGTTTTCCCATCTATTTGTGGATGGTAGCTAGTGTTGGGAGTTAACTCAATACCCACTAGCCGAAACAGTTCCTACCAAAAGATGCTCATAAACTTGTTGTCCCTGTCACTCAAAATCGTCTTGGGCATCCCATGCAACCTGGAGACTTCCCTGAAAAATAGATTTTCCACCTGAGATGCGCTGAAGTCCATGGAGATGGCAAAGAAGTGAGCAAATTTAGTCAAGCGATCAACCACCACAAATATGCAATCCTTCCCTTGTGTCTTGGGGAGACCTGTAATGAAATCCATAGACACACTCTCCCACTTGTGCTCTGGAATAGGGAGAGGTCGTAATAGGCATGTAAGTTGAGTGTGCTCATCTTTGTTTTGTTGGCAAATGATACATTCTTTGATATGGCGCATAACATCCCCTTTAAGTCCCTTCCAAGCAAACATTTCTCTTATATGTCTATAAGCTTTAAGAAATCCCTGATGCCCTGCTAATGAAGAGTTGTGGAATGCTTGAAGCACCCTTTTTTTGAATAAGGACTCTGGAACTAAATAGATCCTCCCTTTGTAGTAAATAATGTCATCAATAATCCTATACCTGTCATCCTGTAGCTATCCATCCATCAACTCACATGCAAATTTATTTTTCGAGTATTCCACCAATAGAGGCAACTTCCAATCAACTGATATCTCTGACATGGAGTATGTTGAGGGCCTTCTGGACAAGGCATCTACTACAACATTGTTCTTTCCTTTGACATATTCTATATCAAAGTTGTATGCTTGGATCTTGCTTACCCACTTTTGCTACCTTTCATTAAGGTCCTTATGTGCAAGGAAGTACTTGAGGTTGTTGTGGTATGTTCTAGCCACAAATTTCTCTCCAACCAGATATTGCTTGAATTTGGCCAAGGCATGCATTATGGCTAGCATTTATTTATCATAAATGGTGTACAGTACCTCAGGACCCCTCAATTTGTGGCTCTCATAGGCAATAGGATGCCTATTCTACATGAGCATAGCTCCAACACCTTCACCAAATGTGTCACACTCCAATATGAAAGGTTGAGAAAAATTAGGTAAAGATAACACAAGACAAGTACTCACCACCTTTTTCATTTTATCAAATGTTGAAAGAGCCTCATCACTCCACTCAAATGCTCCCTTCCTGGTCAAATCAATTAGGGGTGTGCAAAGTTAGAAGAACCCTTTGACAAATTTCCTATAATAGATGCAGACGCCAAAAAAGATCTTGAATTCTGTAAGTGTTTTGCGTGTGGGCCAATTAATGATGGCCTGAATATTCTCTTGATGAACTTGTACCCCCTTTGCTCCAATAATGCGTCCCAAGTAGAGGACCTCTGTCATTCCAATTTCACATTTTGACTCTTTCACATATAAAGACTGCTTCTCCATGATGCCCAAGATCTCATTCACATGTTTGAGGTGCTCCTCCCAAGTCTTGTTGTAAATCAGCAAATCATCAAAAAAGACAAGCAAATATTTTCTTAGTTGCTTGTTAAACACATGATTCATGCAGGACTGAAAAGTGGTTGGTGGATTGGTCAGACCAAAAGGCATGACAAAGAACTCATAATGTCCAAAGTGACATCTGAAGGTTGTCTTATGTATGTCTTGCTCCCTCATCCAGATCTAATGTTATCCGAAGCGTAAAACAATTTTTGTGAAGTATACTGCACCATGTAGTTCATCCAACAGTTCATCTATCCTGAGAATGGCGTACTTGTTCTTGATAGTTCTCTTATTCCGGACTTTGTAATCTATGCACATGCGCATAGTCCCATCCTTCTTCTTTACCAACACAATTGATTATGCAAATGGGCTTGAACTCAGTCTGATATGTCCCATGGCTAGCAATTCTTTGATGGCACTCTCTATCTCGTCCCTGTGCTTCTTGGGGTGTATGTAAGGTGTAGTGATGACTAGTTTGGCCCCCTCTTCCAATTCTATAATGTGTTCAAACCCCCTATCTGGTGGTTGACCTGGAGGAATAGGCTCAAAGACCCTTTTATGCTTGTGAAGGATCCTTTGTATATCTGGAAGGTATTGTTTGTTTCTCCCATCATTTGTGTCCATGATGAAACATTCAGCTACATAGGCCACCTCCTCACGCCTAAATATTGCATGCATTTTCTTGGTTGTTACAACTCTAGGTGAATCCCCTCTCATCCCCTTCAACGTGACTCTCTTCCCTTCATCTGTGTTGAAGGACATTTCCATGGTTTTGTAATTGGTGGTAATCGACCCCAAGGTGCTAAGCCACTACACACCTAATATGATATTAGTGTCATGAATATCCACTACATAAAAATCCTGTGTCAAGGTGTATCTGCCCAAGGTCAAGCTCATATGTGGAATGTACCTGCCACAAGCCATAGTACGCCCTCCTGCTACCTCAACCAGGAAGCCTTCAAAATCAATTGTGCGAATATGTCTCCTCTCTACCATAGCCATATCAATAAAATTATGAAAAGCTCCTCCATCTATCAGCATTGTGGCCCTTTGTGCCTGAACAACTCCCTTCATCCGGAAAATGTTAAACTTAAGCACCCCACTCATAGAAGCAATAATAACCTACTTGAGGCCAGTATCATGATGTAAGGATGCCTCATCACCTTGCACATGCAAGGCTTCTTCTTCCTCCCTGTGATTTGCTTGCATATTATGGATAGCTCCACCCACCTCATCATCTGTCTCCTCTTCACTGTCAGACACCACTTCTATAAAGTGAATTTTCCCTTTTCCCAAACACCTATGACCTGGTTGCCATGGTTCTTTATAGGTGAAGCATAGTTGCTTCCTTCTTAATTCTCTTCTTGTAGCTTCATCCAACTTCATCTTGCCTTTGTCCATTAGTCTAGTATCTCAGCCCCTTGGAATGATGAGAGGCTTGGGTGTAAACATGTTTCTATTGGCTGCTCCAACTAGATCTTTGTTACACTCAATGGCATCCTGTAAGGTTACAGGCTTAAAAGCCTTAACCCATCCTCGCACAGGTTCAATCAATCCTTCTATATACATCACTAGTAATCTGGGTTCTGACACATCAGAAACCATAACCGACACTCTCTGAAACTCCTCAATAAACGCTTCAATTGATCCTGTCTGCTTAATCTGTGTAAGATCCCTGAAATGAAGTTCTGGATCCTCTCTGTCAAACCTGTCAATGAGTCTCTGAGTGAAGTCACGATAAGAAGTGATATGCTCATGTCCCAAGGTGGTCATCCCATGAAACCACCAGTCATGCGCCTTGCCCATCACGTACAATGTTGCAAACTTGATAGCATTCCCTTCCTCCATGGTATTCAATTAGAGGTAAGCATCCATCTTTTGCACCCATGCTATGGCTGAGATTCGATCTGATCCATCAAAGGTTGGCAACTCCATTCTTCCTGCCTTACGCCCTAGTTCACTGTCACCTCTATAACAATCCTTGGATCTTCTTTTCATCTTCAGGTGGAAATACTCTCCCATGGAAACTTGTCTCCTGAACCCCACGCTCATGGCGTTGTACTCCCTTTCTGCAGACTCCCACTCATCCCCTAAACTCTCTTGATTTAAGGTATTAGTATCCCTTCGTTGTGCATCTAGAAAGGTAGGCATGTATGATCTGGGAGTAGACCTGCTAGCTATGTGAGATTGTGTTGGCATAACTCCATTTGGTCTATGCCCTTTTGCATGGCCTTTATGTATGGATTCCTCATGATTTTCATCACCCCCTTGAGATCCACTAGCATCATGACTTCCACCAAATAGGGGTGGATCTTTACCATGTCTTTGTTCCATCAAATACTAAGAAAGAATACCCTGGTGTTTGCTCTGCTCCTCCATCAAAGCTATCATTATGTCTTGCCCTCTTTGGAAATTTGCAAAGGATAGTTTGAGTTCTGCATGTCCCAAGGATAAATGGTTCTACATCTCCTCAAGGTTGCGCTGCATAATCACCTAATTGTTTTGTAGTGCATCATTCATCGTCTGAGATACCCTTCCGGCCAAGAAAGTTACCTTTTCAGATGTTGCATTTTCTGTTTCATGAGTTTCCCCCATACTGACTTCTGGCTCTTCTCCTTCCGGAATACCTGATACAGGCTATCCCCCACGACCTCTTCTCCTGGTCATCAGTGTTTTATCACATGCTAGCGCAGGAATTGGCTTTGATACCACTGTAATGTTCCCAAGTAATTCTGCTAGGAAACTTAGGTGATTTCCTGACCTTGTTTGTTTGTTTATGCAGGTTTTTGCTTCAGCTAGTTGCGCTCTAGGTGTTTTGTGATTGGTTTATAGCATATAGAAGACAATAATGATGTAGATCACAAGATATAACAGAAACACAACAAAATATTTCAGAAAAGCTTCAGATCTGACCTTTATTTAGTATACTAAGTTGATCTCCACACATAGATCTGTAGATCTAGTACAATAGAGCAAGATAGAGAAGTCTAGGCTGCATGCGCCCTTCAGATACAATAATATAGAGAGATAGGGCCTCCTAGTTCACCCACAATTGAATGAAGGTCAATACAAGATCAATTTCTTTCCCTGGAGAGCTATAACCTTCAGATCTGATGCTGGTGTGTCCCCCACTGGCTGGAAAAGCTAGAAATTTCGGCCTCCTTGAAGATGACCTCCAAATCATATAAAAACACTGCCAAACTGTAGATTGGGAGCTGTAGATAACATATGGAGCAAGTATCGGGTCAAACCCCTTGATCTAACCTTCCAAGTCAAGTCCTCCTCAAGGAATGATGTGCCCTTCTTCAGCAAATACGCCCAACTGAATAATAAAATAGTTATGCAAAAGAAAACCCTCAAACAACTGATGCAAAAGGGCGCTATGGAGATAGCAACCACTCCTGAGGTGTGTTATCCTGTAGATCTAGCCTCCTCAAGGCAAATCGAATCTTTCTCCTCAACTGGTGCGCCCAACCTACTGGAAATACTCTTCAAACTGCGCCCTGCTTGCACAAATGACTCCTGAATTGAATCTGGACTGAATAGAATGGTGAGGGAGGAATCTTTCACCTCCTTTGCCAAGCTTGGACTAGGAAAAGAGGGGTCTTTCACCTCCTTGCTGGTCTCTAGGGTTTCTTGACTCAAAACCCTCAAAATGTAAGCTGCATAGCTCAATTTATCTCAATAGAAAAATAGCATGAATGAGGAGTGAGAGCCCTCCTCTCTCTTTTATACCTATATTTTCTAATTCTCAATTGAGTTGCTTTATTGCTTTTACTAAGGTTGTTGTTTCATTTTCTCCTTAATTCAAATAACCTTTTTCTTTTCTTCATAAAAGTCACTTTAATAAAATAACACTAAGTCCTTAAGTGACATTTAGCGCCTCCTAACCCCTTTTAACCCATTGGACTATAGTCTAGAGGGGTGACTAGAGTCTAGACTACTTAGTCCTCATTTGTTCTTGTCAAGGGGAGGGGAACACTACATCAAATACTTACTATGCTTAGATCTTTTCCTAGCAGTTACCACAGCAGTCTGATTCTATGTTGCAAGGATCTGATTTTGCATTACAGAAGGTTGATTTTCTGTTATATGTCTGGTCTTAAGTTACAAGAGCTTGATTCTCTATCAAGGAAGACTAATTGGGTGTTGAGCTGTGGTTCAAAGGAGCATTTGATGTTACATAAGGCTAATTTACACACTCAAAAGCTGTGTATTCAGAAATCATTGTAAAGTGTATTCATAAACTATTACAGAAGTTTGATAATTGCACAGCAGTTACTGCAGAAGACTGAATTTGTGTTGCAGGGGATTGATTTTGCATTACAGAAGGTTGGCTTTGAATTATAGGGTGTTTTAAATTATGGGATCTGGTCTAAATGACACGGGTAGTCCTTTGCTTGCTCAAATTTGTCCCGTTCCGAGCTTATTCTGAACGCGTTGGATTTCTTACACCCGAAACATTTCCAAAATGCTGGAAACCGCTCACCAATTTCCAAGAGTTTCCAGAAACATTTCAGGCAGTTTCTCGACCATTTCCGAAAACTGCGGGAAACCTTTGGCAGTTTCCACCATTTTTTTTCTGTTCTTTTCTTTTACTTCAGAACAACAAAAAAAAGTGTGTTCAAACACTTACTGTGCTTTGATCTTTTCCTAGCAGTTACCACAGAAGTCTGATTCTACGTTGCAAGGGTCTGGTTTTGCATTACAGAAGGTTGATTTTGAGTTATATGTCTGGTCTTAAGTTACAAGAACTTGTCTCTCTATCAAGGAAGACTAATTGGGTGTTGTGCTGTGGTTTAAAGGAACATTTGATGTTATATATGGCTAATTTGCTCATTCAAAAGCTGTGTATTAAGAAATCATAGTAAAGTGTATTCAGAAACTATTACAGAAGTTTGATAATTGCATAGCAGTTAATGCAGAAGACTGAATTTGCATTGCAGGGGAATGATTTCGCATTACAGAAGGTTGGTTTTGACTTATAGTGTGTTTTAAGTTATGGGATCTGGTCTGAATGAAATTACAAATTGGGTAAATAGATGCTACTAGAATCTACATAGGTTTTACTTAAAAACTATTGTTTTTGTTTCAGAAACCATTCCCTGCGCTTTCCTAGGCAGACTACCCAAAGTTCCCGAGGCTTTTAGACACTTGATGTACCCGTCTCTGGAGGCCTGTTTCCAGGTTTCGATACTTCGGGATATCTCGGTTCCCCTCCAAACCAAGTCTCAAAACAACTAGTCTGAAACAAGCCATCCTGTGCAGTACTACTAAACCCTCAGCTAAATTAACTACAGGAATCCGCCAGTGCTTTCTTACAGACAGTTTCTGGACTCTAATGAATCCTTAAATAGGGCATTAGTTCAGCTAAATGCAGAAGAAAATATATATTTACAGAAAATTATAAAAAATGAAAGTAAGAATACGATCCCGTCTGTTAACTGTAAAGTAAATGAAAGATGAGCCCTACCTGTAGACTGCGACCCAGAGTAACTGTGACTCTGGGCTTCGAAAGCTGCATTCCTGCTTATCTTCGCAACAAAAGAGTCAGAAAGAGTCAAACTCTGAGTGACTTATGGATTAATAAATTCTTAGCGGTGGCTCCAGGAGTGCAGGGTGGTGACGAAGTCCAAACTGTATTAACAAACAAACAAGGAAAGTGAATCGTGGGCTGCATAACAAACAAGGAAAGTGAATCGTGGGCTGCATGTGGAGAGAGTGCATGACATGCAAATATAATCTTCGTAACTTAGTACATGCAAAGATAAAAAGTGAATCGTGGGCTTCATGTGGAGAGGGCATGACATGCAAATATATTTTTGGTAACTTAACTTATTACATGCAAAGGGGGAATTCGGGGGAATTCGAATTATCATTAAGTTGAAAATTTAGAATTATCATTAAGTGGGAAAAATCTAGACAATAATTTCTAAACCAATTATTAATGTTTTGATGTAATTGACTTATATTTTGGTGTAATTGAATTTTAATTTTTTTTAAAATTTAACATTTGTATTATATATAATGAGTTGTGACATAGCGAATAGCAAAATCCAAAAGATATGATATAAAATTTTGACACATAGTCAAGATGATTAGCTCTCATACTTGCCTATATAACATATACTTGCCTATATAACATATATGTAATTTTAGGGAACATCCACATGATATGATTATAATATTCCTTAATGAACTACTTGAGCAAATATACAATCATATGAGACATTATCATGAGCCCCCTACATTTCACTCTACTGTGGAATCTTTTTCCATATCTATGGTGCAACTTCAAGATCCCCTTGCCCATTTTTTGAATTGCCATGGCGAGATGCAGTTGAAGCCTAGTTGATGAATACAGACTGTAAAGGTTGGGGCAAAACCAAACTTCTCAAAAATTGACATTATGATTAGTGAAATTTCTGTGGTTGAGATTTTCAGTTTTGATTGGAATAGCCACAGTTATGTCAATAAACTATCAACGTTTCGGATCCAAATCAGGATCCATCTTCAGGACAATGAGCCTGGGTTAAGAAGATGGGAAGAGGTGGTATAAATATCGAAAGTGTGGGAAGGATTTAGGTGTCGGTTATATTTTTGTTTTTTTTATAATTATTTAACAAATTAAATTATTTGCTAAGATTTTTAGGGTTTATCAATTTGTTTATATAAGGTTTATAATAATTTATTATTAATTTAAGGTTTCTTAAGTTTAGTTAATAGTATTAAGTGAATTATTTAAGTTATTTTATGGTTAAGATATATTCTAACTAATCTAAGATCAAGGTAAATAATTAAATATTTAATAGAATTAATTTTTTGTTTGAGTTAAGATTAGGGTTTCTTATTTTGGTTGTTTGGTTATAAGGTATATAGTGAATTATTATTAATTTAATGTTGTTTATGTCTTCATTTTAATTACTATGTTTTAGGGTTTAATTATAGGTATTAAGTAATTATTAAGTTATTAGGGTTTGCCCTTATGTTATACTATATTCTAAATGTTTATTAATTCAAGGTTAATTTTAGATATTAATCAATTATGTTCATAATAGGGTTAAGTTATTTAAGAGGTTATTAAGTTGTCTCAGATTTATAATATTAATATTAATGTTAAAAATATGATTAGGAGGGGTTTTAATGGATAAATTAATTTATAATAATGTATAAAAATTACTAATGATTATTGTTGTTTTTTATGGATCAAGGGGAGCCAATTTTCGCTTAGTTCTAATCCACTGTCTCTTTTTAGGTTACTAGGATGTTTTCGGATTTCAATAACTTCTCTAATACGACATTTGAAGATGTGATTTTCTTTGGCGAGGATTTTGGTGTCTTCTAGGCGAACATGGTGTCTTGTTTTAAGGGAGTGTTCAGCTAGGGCAAAGGTGTGGATGCGTTCATTCTTAACCATTAAGGCTCTCGATTCTCTAAGAGAATAATTGTTTCAAATTTCCATTAATTGTTAAAGGCCTAGAAGTTCCTTGTGACGACAAAGAATTTGTTTGAGCTCTCCCCAAGAAGGCTCCATATCAAGACCAAATAGAAAACCCGTGTTGCTAATGTAACCAAGTCGCGCACCTCTCGAACAAATGTTGTTATGGGATAATTGAGCAGAGGGACGAATGACAAAGGCAAACCACAAAAATCCCACGTTCCCACTTCTATTGCTAGACTCATACGTGTAATAAGAGCAATTCCAAAGAAACAAACAAACCGAACTTTCCAAAGAACAAACCTATTGTCGGAAAAGGATAGATCATGTTGTGCTACAAATTCCCTAGAGTTAAGATAAGTACCCCCATGAAGAAGATTGATCTCCACAGAGTTCACACTCCAAATAAAAGAGAATAGGTACCCAAGAGAAGGATTGGCTTGCTTATCAGCAGCAACCACCTTACACAGAGATTTGACAAAACAGAGAGCCTGAGAAAAGAAAGAACCACTCCCCAGTCCCAAACTCCAAAATGTAGAAGAGTAATTCAGAGAAGTGGCACTCTCGTCAGTATTAAAACTCATAAATTGAAACTCTCCTGAGAGAAAACTAATAAAGGCAAAGACCCTGGAATGGAAAAGAGAATAGCATTCAGACCATGAAGGGGATGAGCCAACGGAAGACAACAAACTAAGACTATGACACCCACCACCACCTCTAACCTCTTTTTCCCACATAAAGTCAAGAATTTGAAGCAAATCACCCAAAAGGATTGTTCCAACACCAATATTATACCATATAAAAGTTAACCCAATGCGAGGAAGGAACAATATGACTCGAACACAACACCTTAAACCAACCTTTAAAAGAGAAATTGTAAGAAGTGAACCTGGAGACCAGAAAAAGATTGGTTTGCTGAGAGCAAGCATTCCACATCGAGCACAAACCACTGACAACACCCACCAACTTGCTCTGAACTAACATCAAAACACCACGCCAGGGGTGAAACAAACCACACAAAATGAGGATTGACTCACTAGCCATTCTCCCAAAATACAAAAGCTCGCACATACTTGCAATAATGGATGCAATAACTTTAAAGTGTATAAAGAAAAAGGGGAGTCATAAAAACACATAATCTAAGGCACCAACTGCCACTTGTACCGATAGATTGAAATCAAAACTTTGGATTAAGGTATATGAAGAAAGTCACTTTCCCCACTAACCACAATTTCACCTTCCCCCAAGGTTGATCCACGTTTTTCCCATTTATTTACAATGTTGTTATGCTCACGCAAAACATGGAAGACCATGATCTCGTCAAATCCGACGATAAGACTTATAACACGAGATATCACTCTAGGAAGGGCATTAGAATTGGGATCTGATTGATTAATGAGGACCCTAATCACAATCGTGGAGACCCCTAGAATGATGATCTTTCGAAAACCATAAGCCTTTGCTAGCCTAATACCTTTCCACAAGGCGTCAGCTTCGGCTGAGTTATTTGTAACATTTCCTAGACCCCAAGAAAACTAAACCAAGGGATTTCCTTCAAGATCACAGATTATCCCTCCTGCAACTACTGCCCCTAATTGAATTATGTCAAGTTACAACCATGAATTATGAAGGAAATATGACTAAGTGTAAGAGTAATTGTCATTATTGAGAGGAAGTGAACTATGGTTGAGAATCCCTAGACTCCTAGCAGTGGGATTTCTTGGCTAACATGTGTTGGAGCCCTAGATGGAAGTGGGATAACCTGAGGGGTTTCTTAGTAGAGAAGGGAGTCCCTTTTCTTAGGTTGTGCGCTCCGATGGGTAAAGAGGGTTCTGGATTGGCACTGTTGTAGGTGGAAAATTGGTTGTGAACCTAAAAATTGGGTTGTGCAAAGAGAATTAGAGCCAACCATTGACAAATACACCCTTGTGGACTCATAGCCTCAGCTCGGGGGGTGGCTTCTATGGTAGAGAGATTAAGTGCATCAAAGAGCCTATGGTTGGGTGGAACATCCTTCTTCTATAGGCAATTGGTGGATAATTTCCAAAAAGATAAGCATTCTTGATTTACTTGTGTAATTGTTGAATTCTTATGGTTTATGTTATGAATTTAATTAGTTTCTAGTTTGTTCATTTCTATTTCCATGTTTAAGCTTGCATCTATAAATTATGGTGTCATTGTCCACTGAATGGTTTCATTACGTTTTATAATTCTGCATTGTAGTGCTTGCATCTCTTAAGTAACCATTGGTGAGACAGTGAGGAAAGGCATAAAAACAATTAAATTATTAATATGGCACGAGAGAAACAAATTAGAGTGAAATTTGGTGGTTTCAAGAAGTACCCCATGTCTTCAAAAGAGAAATGATGTTATGAACACAAAAAAACATATAAATAGATATAAATAGATAATGATTAAATAATAGTAACTAAATATGTTATGAAGAGACACCTTTCTGATGAAAGGTCATGTCTCTTATGAAAGGGAAACCCTGAGTGGGTATATATACAACCCTCTTTTCTCAATTGTAATAATTCATCGTATCTTATTCAATTATGTATTACTTGTCCTATATGGATTTTAACCTGTTGTCCTTTTTACATTGGATATTTTTGCAAGTGAACTAGGTTGGTTCACTACATTTGGTAGTAGAGCCTCGTTTTTCTAACCTTGGCCATTAGTTGATCTGGATTTTGGTCAACCTCCATTTCCAAAGTTTCTCTTCAACGAAATTTTTTGAAATGCAAATGGCCAAGGGCCTATGATGGTCAAGGACCAAAAACATGTGTGTGTGTGTGTGTGTGTCTGTGTGTGCCAGAGTTTGACACTCCTATGTGGTGGGATCCTTATGAGGTGAAAATGGCTCCATAGTTAGGGTTATCGCAAGCCCTCGGAGCCTCATCTCTCTCCCTTCTTCACTTTCTCCCTATAGCTGACTCCTACTCATGTCTCCCTCCCGCAGCTCTACCCCTATAGGCTCGTCCCCTCCTTATGGAAGAGGACTACCTGGATTAGTCGGATGACCCCCTTGTGGGGTCTGATATATGGGCGAACCCACCCTGCTATGATCTGCTCCCTGACCTCACCCCTCCCACTTTCCTCCCTCTTAACTTTGCAGCAGCCCTGACACATCCTTTAGCAGCGCTACAAACAGATGTTGTGTCCTTCCCACTTCTTCCCTCCCCCCCTATCCCATCACTCATACCCTCCTACCAGCTCCCTCTCCTCCCCATACCTCCCCCTCCTCTCACCCTTTCATCACCTCCCCTTCCATGATGGCTTTCTTCCATCACCAGACCACAATGCTCTTCTACTTCTTTCTTTCTTATAGTTGAAGTCTCTGCACCGATATCTAAACCCCAAGGATTCATAGGTCGTTGCCTGGATGTTGAAGTCATGAGTGGGTGTGCAGACTTACCTTCCCCGTCTCTCTCGGCAGTGAACCCTTGATTGGGCTCGATGACAAATCTAAACACCAATAAAAAAAATGTGTGAAACACAAGGTAGAATAGGTTAGCTTGACACTTAGTGATGGTGTCAAGTTGAATGAGATTACTCAAATGGAAAGCACCTCCTTGGTGGGTCGATTCGCCAATTGACGGATGACAGGGGAGAAAAAGCGAAAATGGACGAAGACCCATTTCTTCCCCATACTTGGCTATGATCCAAAATGTCTTACCATGGAAAAAGGTTGGTTGGCCTAGATAACCAAATCTGTGATTGATGCAGACAAAATTCTCATATCCCATTGGAGCTAGGGATCGCAGGCTCTCTTCCTCAAGAAATGGACAGTAGACTTTGATGCTCGAATGGAACGACTGGCCATTACTACTATCTAGGTGTGGATGTTGAGCCTCCCTTCATCCTTTGGTTCGAGGGGGTCTTCAAGGAAACAGGTAATGCCTTGGGTTTGTTTTACGAAGTTGATCCCTCCTATAAAACTACAAGATGCATGGGGATGGCTAGAATCTTGGAGTGGTTAAAGATCTTGGGGGCTCTTGATAACTCCATCTCCATTCAACTCGGGCAAAATAATTATCATCAAATCCTTGACTATGAGGGCATTCCATTTTGCTACGAAAATGTCATTCATGTGGCAACCTATACAAATATTGTGGAAGATCTCAACGAAAAAAACCATGGGTAAAGAAATCAGAGCTCTCCTCATAGGTCAGCCTGTCCAATTTAACACCTTCCCCCTCAACATGGGTCACTCCCTCGCTTATGGAAGAACAAGCAAAACAGAGCAAAAAGGGGGGCTCCAACCAAGGCATCAACATCTCGCCCTACTCAAGAGTAGGTGAGGCATCTCTTTAGGTAAATCTAATTCCTTCTCTTTGTATTCTTTGTCTCCTTCTTCTTATTCTTTTCTGGATGGAACTCTCCCATTTCCTCCCACCTCTTGCCACCCACCCTCAAACCAGGACTTCCTCACTGAAATTTCCAACTTCTCTAGCCCCCCAATCCCTCCTCTCATTCTCCTCCCCTTATGTCCAATAGACTTTTGTCCCCCCTCCCCTCCATCCTCCCTCCCCACCCTTCCACCCCCCTCTCCCCCTCAACCCTCCTTAGACCCTCCAAAATAGAATCTAAGATCCAAAAATGATATCCCTCCTCCCCTATCTCTTGGCATAGAAGGGAGCCTTGGTCAACTATCGAAACAGGCCTTGAAACCCCCTCAATATGGAAAAAAATATTACCTCTCTATTGCACAACAATAAGCTAAATCGAAAGTTCACACTCGGAAGAAACAAACACTAATTAGGGCCCTTAGAGAAATTCCTCTGTGCCCCCCCACCCCCCCTAATGATCATCCTCTCCCTCAACTATAGGGGCATGGCTAACCCCTAAAAAACACTGGCCATAAAAAGGTTGGTGGACCTACACCAACCCTTTGTAATTTTACTTGAAGAACCATGCTAGAAGGTGAAAAAGCTCTCTCGACACTTTCCCCTCTCTTTTCAGGATGGGGTTTTGCCTCGGTGGACGCCTTTAGATGCTCAGAAGGTATTATCACTAGATGGAAGGTGAACATTCTCAAACTTACCAACTCTTGGGCCATGAGATTAGGATTGTCATCCACTCATCAAACCTCAATTCAAATCTATGTATAGCAAATTTCTATGGGCCTTTTTCGGTTGACAGGGAGTTGTTTTGGACTAATACTCTTCTCTCAACTTCTCTCAAACAACAATAATCATGGGTGACCTAAAATTTACTCTCAGAGCTAGTGAAGTATGGGGCTCTTGGCACAGCTGGATAACTTAGCAAGCTCTCTCATACAGATTATGGAAACAACGGGATTCATTGATCCATCTCTTGCAAAAATTGTGCCCACCTAGAGAAATATGTGATATGGCGAAGCCCGCATTGCAAAACATTTGGATCGATATCTAATATCTAAATCCATGTTGGATTCCCCCTTCAAAATGTGACAATGAATCACCTCTGGGGGTGATTCAGGCCATAGTCCATTCTCGTGCAGATCGCCCCTAACACCCCAATAACCTTAGCCCCCTTCAAGTTAAACTCCACCTAGATTGATGATCCCTTCTTTTTTTCCTGCCTCAAATCCTCTTGTGTTCCCTTTAATCCTACCCTGCTAGAATCCCCCCGCCACAATTCCTAGAAAATCTAAAAAGGATAAAAAAAACAACCCAAAGCCGAGGAAAAGAGAATAAAAAGAAGGATGCAGAATCACTACTTGAAATTGAAAAAAAAAATCTAGAAATGGCACGACTTTGAATTCTCCCCCCCTCCTACACCACAACACATGGATGACCACAAATCCCTTGAATCGGCTTGAAGGAAAATTCTTCTTGACAAAGAAAATGAATGGAGGCTAAAAAGTAGGGCCCTCTGGCTTCAAGATGGGGACGAAAATACAAATTCTTCCATAACTTTGCAACCCAAAGAAAATCCATAAACACCATTTGGTCTATAGAGAGATCAGACACCCACTCAACAAATTCCTTTTAGGATATAGTAGAAGAAGGGACCAATCATTTCAAAACACTATTCAATGAAGAAACCCAGGCCACCATTGATGTTATGCTCAAAGTATCATATATATATCCCAGTTACATTGATCAGGAGGGAAATGATCAACTGATGGGAGAAATCACTTCATAGGAACTCCTAGTGATCCTCTAAAGTTTTCAAAAGGATACAAGTCCCAGACCTGATGGACTGCTAGCTGAGTTCTACCTTAAATGATTTGATTTTGTGGTTCGAGACTTAGCAACAGTGGCAGAATACTCAAGATCGACCAGATAGATGTTGCATGCCTTCAATTCCACCTTCACTACTATCATTTTGAAATCAAATAATCCTCAAACCTTCGACCAGTTCCGACCAATATTCTTATGTGACAACATCTACAAAATAATCACAAAGTTGATTGCTCGAAGGATTCTGGATTATTTGTCTGATAACATCTCCCATGAACAATTCGGATTTCTAAGAGGCCATCAAATTCATAAAGTAATTGGACTTGCCTAGGAAGGACCACAATCCATCCATACTATAAAACAAAAAGTGGTCACTCTCAAAGTAGACCTCTCCAAAGCTTTTGACAAGGTAATTTGGCTATACCCGAGGCTCCTTATTATACAAGTAGGATTCAACAACTCATTTGTCTCCTGGATCATGAGATGTATTAGCAACTCCCCCAGTCACCATCCTCATAAACATATCAACTTCTCCTTTCTTCAATCCAGAAAGAGATCTCCGCCAAGGATGCCCCCTCTCCCCTTTACTTTCCCTACTTGTAGCAAAAGGTCTCGGCAGGCTCATACACAAGGCGGTTGATTTGAGAAATCTTTAAGGGATTCTAGTAAGCTCAAAATTATCCCTTATACATATTCTATTTGTTGACGACATCCTCGTCTTCTGCTATAGAAGCATCAGATACATTCAACACCTCAAAGAAATCTTCAATCCTTTTGTAAAGCCATGGGAATGAAAATAAATAAGGAAAACACCTCCTTTTTCTCTTGGGGATTTCTAGAGGCAACACAACAACAAGCAACTCACATTCTAGCATCCCACACATGACCCTAGACTCAGGGTTCAAATACTTCAACTTCCACCTGAGAACAAATGGTTATGTTAAAAGAGATTGGCTTTTGTTGGTGGTAAAATTCGAAAAAAGAAAAAAGTAATTCTTGGTGCAATAGATGGCTCTCCAGAGCATGCATACTAGTCCTAGTAAAATTAGTCCTAGAAGCACTCTTTGTGTATTGTATCTCTCTCACCTAGGTCCCCAAGGGAACTCTCAATAAAATTTGACAGCTTTCCTTTATATTTCTCTTATCCAATCCCACCACGTACTCCTCCCTAGTTCTTGCATCTTAGAAGAAGATATCCCCCCAAAGGAATCAAGGGGTTGGGGCCTAAAAAACATTCACCTTTTTTCTGAAGCCCTAACTACAAAAAATGCATGGAGAGTGGTACAAGGGAACGACCTATGGCCCTCGATCCTTTAAGAAAAGTATTTCTGAGGAGAATGAAGGGAGGACTAGATTAGAAATCCTTCCAAAAGTTTTCAAAACGACTCCATGGTTTGGAAAGCAACACTCAAAGATTTCCCTCTGATTGGAAAATACCCAATTTGGAAAATTGGTAATGGAAAACATATTCTCATTGGGAAGGACCCCTAGATTGGCTATGAAAACAACCACCTTCTTCCATAACCTCTCATAAATTTACTAAATTTACAAGGGTTCTACTACTTAAATCAGACTTGGAATGGAAAATGGATGGAAGCTTGAGATTTGGGTTCGAAGGGAGAAAATTCTTAGATTTGGTCCAACTATATCGATGCACTCAACTAATCCAAGGCCCATCTCTCGGACCTGGAGTACACTATTATCTAGTCACCAAATCCTACTAGAAACTATAGAATAAATGGGGATATAAAGTCTTATCCTCAACGAACCAAGATGCTCCTCTCCCCCAGTGGGGGGAAATACTATGGAAATTAAAATGCCCACCTAAGTCAAAGTTGTTTATGTGGTTGATCCTTCTCAACAAAGCACCCACCTAGGACAAGCTATAGAGGAGGATTTTCATAGGGTTGGGTAGATGTAGCCTATGCAAATACAATCATGAAAGAAGAAAGAGGGTAGTAGCCTTAATTTGATAAAACTAATGAATTGCATATTTACCAACATTTGAGAGAAAATGCTACAGACTTGGAATTGAAATTTATCTAATAGTTTTATCGGTATGCATACTTCTAATAGAGTCATAGCTACAACAAGGACAAGTGAAGAATAGAATTCGAGAATATTATTGGAGAGGAGATAAGGAAGATGGACAAGGACCTTATATCCATGAAGAAGAAGTTAGAAGCATGAATATCAGTTTGGAAGAGACAAAGACTAATGGCATAAAGAGGTAATGGAGCCATCGAAGTTGATAGAATCTATAAGGAGCTTGAAGATGGAGGTATAAAGCTATGGAGATGATAATGAGAGGATGTTGAAAACCTAAGAGAATCAAACTTAGTTGAACACTCAACTAGTGTATAGCTTAAATAAATTACAAAATAAAACGAAGAATGGATTGGGTTCAAGGTATGAGGAAGAAGACAAAGTCCACAAAAGAAGAGAAAACCTTGGAAGATCCAACACTCAAAGAAGTACTACCAAAACTCAAAGGCATCATTGCTTGCCAACACATTCAACTACGAAGCCATATGCATATGAAGAATCACATAGCAATCTATAAGTGTCCCTAATCAGACATCAAAGGAGAAGGTATGAGCAGAACCATTTGCAAGGAGATCTTAGGAAGATCAAACTACCAACCTTTGATGGTGAAAACAAGATGGGAGAGGATGTTTTAGCTTGATTGTTGGGAAGAAGAAAGTACTTTTAGCTGCATAATTATTCATCTAGTCTAGAACCCAAAATTACCATACATAATCTACAAAGAAAAGATTTTGTTTGGTGGGACCAGGTAAAGCAAGTTAAGCACATCAATGCAAAGAGGATTTATTGGAAGTAGTTGAAGAAATATTTCTAGCAACAATATATTTCCGAGCACGACTACGAGAAGAAGATGTAGGTATTCTTTGAACTCAAGTTGGAAAATATGACCATGGAAGAATATGAGAAGAATTTTTTGGAGTTATTGAGGTATGTTGACTCTATTACAGATGAGAAGGTAAAGATACAAAGGTTCTTAAGTAGGTTGCAGGCATTCTACAAATATAAAATTCAGTTTGATGAACCTAAGACTCTTGAAGAGACACTCAAGAAGGCTAAGTAGTTGTATAACCATAGCAAAGGTAAAGCAAATTTTAAGAAGACTCATAGAGATAAGAAAACAGATAGGCAAGATTAGGGGATTAAGGGATTTAAAATTCCTTTGTTCAAGAACAATCTTGATACATATTTGCAAATCCATTTAGTTCAAAGTGGATCTAAGATGGAAAAATCCTTAGGGAAAAGGGTTAGGTAGCTAATCAAATGTTGGGGATGTGAAAGATACCATTTGTACAAATTTTTCCCTAGAAAGGAAGGAAGGATGAGGAATGTGCAACATATCTAGGAGGTAACTACAGTGGAAGATGTGGGCAGCAACATTATAAGAATATATGCAATATTCCACGGGCAAGAGAATTCCAATAATATATGCAATGTTCCAAAATCAATAGGTAGATCATCAATCAACATGATTGAGGTTGAAATCAAGATTGTCAATCAACCTATTGTAATTTTAATCTATTCATGAGCAATTCATAGTTACGTTGCCCCTAATTTTGTTGAAAATTTTCATTTGAATAGAAGTAAACATCATAAATCATGGTTTGTTCAATCAACTACTAGGACTAAAAGGAAAATTAATGATGTCAAAGATTTCCCATTAGATATGATCGGTGTTAGCACTCTGAAATATCTGAACATAATACCACCTAGTTCATATGATGCTCTTATTGGAATAGACTAGTTGGATGTGCATCAGATGTCCTAGATTCTCATAATTAGACTTCCATTTGTCTTGATGAAGAAGGAAAGCATAGGACGGTGAAAGTCATTCCCATGCCTACTTCTATAAGGAATATTCCATCCTAACAACTGAAGAGATGCTTCAGGAAAGGGTGTCATTTGTATGCAACTCATGTGGGAGAGCCAACAATGTGCATAGGCCTAAATCTTCAGGACTTTCCAGTGTTGCAGGAGTATGCAAATATATTTGGGGAAATACCAAGCTTACCACCAAAAATAGATATTGATTTCTCTATTAATTAGATGTTTGAAGTTGCTCTAGTATCTAAGACTCCATAAGAAATAAGTACACATAAATTGAAGGAGCTACAAATGTAATTAGCACAATTGTTAAAGAAATGATATATATACCCAAGTGTCTCTCCATGGGGAGATCCAATACTATTTGTAAAGAAGAAAGATGGGATGTTGTCACTATGCATTGATTTTAGACATCTGAACAAGGTCATTGTGAGGAATAAATATCATCTACCAAGAATTGATGACCTATTTGATCAATTGAGAGAAGAAAATATATTTTCAAAGCTAGATTTTAGGTAAGGCTATCGTTGAATAAGGATAAAGGATATAGACATTGGTAAGACAAATTTAGAACCAAGTATGGACACTATGAATCTCTAGTGATGCCATGTGCACTGACAAATGCACCAACTACCCTCATGTGCTTAATGGATGGAATATTTAGGAATTACTTGGACAAGTTTGTCAATGTATTCCTATATGACATTCTTATTTACTCAAAGTAAGAGGAGGAGCATGGAGAACACTTAAGGTTATAACTACAAGTACTAAGAGAGAATCAATTATATGCTAAGTTAAGCAAGTGTTATTTTTATCAGAGACAGATTCATTACTTGGAACACACCATCTTTGAGGATAGAATAGTAGTAAATCTAAAGAAGATTGGAAATATTAGGGGATTTCCTACACCTAAGAATGTAACAATAGTGAGGTCACTCATGGGGTTTGTTGGATATTACAGAAGACTCATAGAAGGATTCTCTGAGATTGTTCATCCCAATACATCTTTAAAAAAGAAGCAAATTAAATTTGAATAGACACCAAAGTGTGAATATAACTTCCAATTGTTAAAGGAATTGCTTACTAGTGCACCCATTCTTAAGATTGTTGACCCAAATGAAGATTTGGTGGTATGTATAGATGCTTGTAAAGGGGGGCTTGGTTGAATTATTACTTAGAATGGGCATGTGATTTGTTACGAATCCATGAAGTTTAAGGAGCATGAAAAGAATTATTTCACATGTGACTTAGAACTCACTACAATAGCTTATGTGTTGAAGACGTGGAGACATTTCGTGAAGAGGAGAAAATTCAAGTTAGAATAGACCACAATGGTCTAAAATATTTATTTGAACAATAGACTTTAAATTCTAGGAAAATAAAATGGTTGGAATTTCTTAGTGAATATGACTTTGATACTAAACATATCAAAGGGAAGAAGAACAAGGTTGGTTATGCACTCAACAAAAGAGTACATGCAATGCATGCTACAACCATTAGTATGTGCAAATTTGGTTTGAGGAACTAAATTCTCAAGGTTTTTACCTTAGATGAGCACTATCTACAAATAAAAGAATGCTTACAACAACAAAATGTACAACAAAAGTATGAGGGTTATAAGTTGGAAGAGAATGGCATTGTTATGCATAAAAATAGAGTTTATATCGCTAATTCTTATGAATTAAGGAAGCATGTAATAAAAGAAATGTAGAAGACTCCATACGTTGGACATCCAGATTATCTGAAGACAATTGCAACAATAAGAAGTCAATATTTGTTGCTAGAAATGAAGAAGGATGGGGTTGATTATATAGCGAGGTGTATGGAATGCCAAGGAGTAGAGACTGACCATAGACATCCAACATGTTTGCTATAGTCAATACCACTTGTCGATCTAATTAATTAACTTAATTGTTGATCATCAAATCATCAATTTGGGGGTGTAAGCTTAGAGATGCTGACACCGTATGCACAAATAATAGGACAAGAATGATTGTCTAATATATGGAAAAGAACATTCTTAATAAAATGAAACTAGACTCCTAGCCAATCACAAGAAAATTGTTCATTGGGTTGCAAACCATTAAAGTGCTCTGCTCACACAGGCTACAATCTTTCACTCAAGAAATTCTCGAGCGTTCATGTATGCAATTTTTAGAGCAAATCTCATTCCTACCTTCAAGTGATATTGTTCTTGTAATTGCAAAAACAAACAGAGCATATAAAAGACTACCGAGAAATTAATCTATTCACACATTGACAATCACAAGAAGGACTCACTTAGTTAAAAATAAAGAGTTTTACAGGCTCATGTTATAAATCTTGCACTGAGATTTACAGGTTCATTACAACAAAATAAACTCAATTTTATTGTTTAAACTCCAATTAGGTTTATGATACCTACAATCAAGGAAATTCAATTATTGAACTAAAAGGATGGAGAAAATAAATGGCAGAAATGAGGATCGATCCACACACACATTTGCACATAAAACTTATATTAGCAAACTCAAACACTGTAACACTAAATCTAGAATCCTAAGTGATACAACCCCATACTTCCGAATCAACAAAGTTATTTCAAATTATGAATGGAAAGGTAATGCAATTATAAAGAAAATTGCAATGTAGTTGTTCAAGTTATGCTTGGATCATCACTCAATTGAACTAAAAAACAGAGACGATGTCTACATAAACAAGTTTACAAACCAACATGAAATTGCATGGAAACAAAGTTATGCTATTGGTGTATTCAAACTGTGAAATCGAAATGGTTGCAGGGTTGTGTTGATAGCACAATTCCAATTCACACAAAGTCTATTCATGAGCTTATACATTGAACGTTATTATATAATAAACAACCATGAAATTAATTGCAAAAAATAAACAAGAACGAAACTAAAGCAAAACATAGGAAATTTATAAAACACACTTATAATCCTACGTTAATTGCATAGAGAAAAGATGGCTAGATTGGTGGGCCCTCCCAATTGGCCTATCATTGCTTAAATAACTACAAAATGAAGTCAATTTGGACCACGAATGAATCTCAAAACATCAACATTTCCATTAAACAGTCTCAATAATACAAATCGATACAAGGAATATTGGTCTCAAAGTTTGATCACTAATGGTCCGCGTGTCTATCTTATACTGCATATGCTTACATTACATTGCTCAAACCATAAGTTTAAATACAACATTGTTTCCAAATATGCACAGGTCGATCATTAACGGATCCCTTGTTTTCATACATTGGGCGCATCAAATATATTTGAAGAATCACAACAACTGGTACAATTAATCTTGGAGGTGCAAATATAACTTTGAATTTGTTCATAAGATATTCTTATGACATGAAAATGCATGAGAATATCTTCCAATTTCGACCTCGATCCGATTTGTTGTTGGCGCACTGATTTGGAAGAAGGTTGATCGTGATCTTTGATTGCAACTAGTGCTTTCCCTTCTCGTTCTAGAACCGATGCAAGGAGCTTATAAGCATGTTGAGGTTGCTACATATATAACTCATGTATCGGTTTCCCTTCTAGAACCTTTGAATTATGATGAACAATGATGCGGGTTATCAGACCTCTATGTGGGTTACATAACCTGAACTTAGCCAACCATCATTAGTAACAGAACAAGCTTTTAATCGTTATAATTCATTTAAAACGATGGGAAAACACTAATAAACCAATGAAATTACCTTATGAGCCTTTGAATGACCTCTATAGCAAAGATAGTGATAATTACAGTGAAAAGAGTGGTTTTGATAGGTCAAAAGAGGTTCATTGGTAATGAAAATCGCATTGATTTGGAGGCCCAACATCTCCCCCATGCCTGTGATTTAGCATGTCCCCATGCAAACAAAACATGTAACCAACCATAGGTGTAGTTGGTGTTCTGATAGTAAAATCCCAAGATTGACAAAAACTTCATTAATTCTTCAACTGGTCAAGAGGTAGTGCCAATATAGATGTTGACATTGGGTGCCTTTCCTCCCTTTGTTTCCTTAAGTTTTCTTGCTAAGGCCCTGGTATGAAATTGAAGGGTCTCAATATGTCTGTGTTTCTTCTCACCGAGCTTATGTAGTTTTGCATTCTTTGTTGTCAACTTATCAACTTCCCTCTGCAATTGTGTACATCTGTCCTTCAAGGTTGTATTATCATTTTTAATATACTTATCCTGACTTTTGAATTTTGCAACCTCGACCTTCAATATATCAATTCATCGATCTTTCCTCTCCAACCTAGAAGATACCGACCTAGTATTTGCGGACAAAACCTCTTTAATAGGATCATAATAGTTTGTGGTGTTATCCATATCATGAGGTACATGTGTAGATGGCTCAACAGAGTGAGGGGATGGACATACATGTGTCTTAGGCTGATAGGGTTCCTTTAGAGACTTTTTAAACAACATAATTGAGGATTTAGGTTGTTGAATGTCACTATAGAAGATAGTGGTTACAAGACTGGTCAATGGTTACTGGACTACTTGTAGCTGTTGAAATTATAAATATTGAAGACATTGTTGAACGACTGAGCACTGAAGATGAAATATATCAAGATTGAGAGCTACTAATAATAGAAGAGAACTGAAAAATATAAAAGTTGAATATATGAGAACTAAAACTGAACTAAACATATTGAATTGGAAACTTTAGAACAAGGAAATGAACTGTTGCAAGCTATTGTTGATACCATAAAACTAGATAGTCTTCAACTGCTACCCAAACTGAGGTACAATTCTTATCATGTGAATAAATGTGTTGATGTCGAGTATGAAAAGAAATCGTTGAATTACTGACCATTAAGGTATGTCGTTAACCAACATGAAGCAACTCACCTTTAATGATGATGAGTGTTAAAGTACCTTAGTGCATTTTGACAGGTATGAATAGATGTGTTGATTTCGAGTCACTTGCAATATTAATCAATCAAGAGGAATTAATGAACCCCATTATTGACAACAAGGAGAACTACCATTGTTGGATGTAGATCCCAGGGCACTATAAATCTCTAACCTTGACTCCAGATAATGTGTTGGAGTCAATGGGGTAAGGTTCGTCAGAAGAAGGTCCTTAAGGAATTCCCCCATCAACTAACACGAGCATAGAACAAATGATTTTGAAGGACCATAATACAATATTACATGAAGATCTTTATTGTGAACTTTTATTCTCCAATGAGGATTCTGGCACAAGAAAATTTAATTGCAACAAAGATGGTTGCTAACTGTGGTGATAAGACAACAAGAATGGTTATCTCAAGATCTGTAACGAGAAGGTTTTTCACAGACCTAATTCACATATTTCTAGCCCTGCTATTAAGAAATTAGGTACATAAAAACTCCATCTTTTTGGGACAAACCAAACTTATTAATATTGCAGTCAACAGTCTCCCTTTTATTTGAGAAAATCTTGGGGAACCTTTGCAGCCAATTACCTGGTTTTCAAGAAAATTCCTTGTACAAATGCGCCACATAGTTGATTTTCACAAGATGACATTCTCTCTCTCTCTCTCTCTCTCTCTCTCTCTCTCTCTCTCTCTCT
>SNQJ01S0001762.1:75935-85982 GCA_010110895.2 Picea sitchensis
TCTCTCTCTCTCTCTCTCTCTCTCTCTCTCTCTCTCTCTCTCTCTCTCTCTCTCTCTCTCTCTCTCTCTCTCTCTCTATATATATATATATATATATATATATATATAATTTTATTATTTTATCTAATTTTTTCTTTATATTTGGGGAGGAAAGTGGAAATAAATCAAGGCGAGGTTGCAGCAGGTTGGGAATCCTTCTTGCTTAGTACCTCCATATTAGATTATTGTTGAATACATTGGAGGAATTCTTCTCGGCTAACAATTTGATTTTATAATCTTAGTCGATGCCCATTGACCAAGAAATAAATCCCTTCCACGTCAATGGTCTTGATCTTCACAAAACCATTGACAAAGACATTCACAACTTCATATGGGCCTAACCAACGTGTGGTGAACTTTCCTTTAAAATTTTTAAACTTGGAATAAAAAAGGAGAGCCCAATCACCTAATTTGAATTGCTTCTTATGGATGAACTTGTCATACCATTTACTTCTCTGTTGTTGGACAAGGGAAATCTGTTGGATAACATCTTGACGCATCTCATCCAATTCATTTAGTTGAACTATCCTTTGTTGTTGTGGCTTTGAAATATCCATACCTATTTGAACTGTAGTTCTGAAGGTATTCACTTGAAATTCTATTAGAAGGAGAACTTGTTTACCATGCACTAATTCATATGGTGTGAATTCGGTTGTGTTCCTCCATGTAGTCATGTAAGCCCAAAGTGCCTCCAAAAGTCGATTTTCCCAGTCCTCATTGTTATAGCAAATTTTGCCTCACTCCATGCATCTTGCTTTGATGGACTTCCATTTCCCTCTGCAGACTTCATTCCCCCTTTTTGCTCACTCCAGTGCCATAAATACATATTTTTTTCCCATATAGGCGACCTACAGTTAGATAACTCACATATACTCAGGTTGCTCCATTACAACCCGCGTACATCGGGTTTGGTGCTCAAAATTTTTAAAAATGTCGAGTTTCCATGCCATGTCACGTGATCCATGGTCCTTCACCTTCCATATAATGAAAACGCTATGACTCAACCCTTCACTTCCATTTGGAGGCTATAAATTGACCCGTATACAAGCCCTGAGGACAATTCATCATTGAGAGAAAAGACACTCTAGAGAAATTTCACCTCATAATTGATTCTACATCCCTTTGTCCTTGAAAGTCTGAACTTCTTGTGTTCAACCCCCAAGCTCTTCCTATCTTTAGCTGGAGAACTTCATTGACTCCTACTACTTGTGAGCTTACCTTTGTGGAGGATTGAAGTGGTGAAGGCCCAACTGGAGGGACTTAGTTTCTCGTTTTCGACATGTGTCATTACAGAAGTTTGTCACCTATGTACTTCTGTTGATTACATTAAGAGAAATACTATTTTCTCGTCCAATTGATATATTGAAAATATTTGTAGAGCCTTGGAATGTGATTTTGTGAGTAAAATTCTCCAAGGTTATAAAAATTAACGTATGTGTCTGACCAGGGAGTCGTGAAACCCATTATAAAATTAGTGTCCTCAGGAGGCTCTGCGCACATCGGAGTTAAGCACGAGATCACACGAAGTTGGTTGAAAAGATAGCCTTGTAATACCTTCCCAACGTTAGAGATATTTTTGGGGTTCTATTCATATCTGGGAGTCTTGCTAGTGCCCTTACCTCCTTGATAGGCAGTGATTTCGAGATTTCGGGCTTTGCTACCCTACCCATACGGTGGACTGAACCTAGGACTACTCACTTGAGCATTGGTTATATCATGGTGACTTTAGTTGCTTGACCTAGGTAGCCACATAGGTTGCTTGCATGGGTTATTCTGCAAGTAGCCTGGGTCAGATAGGGATTAGACAGCACACAAAATTTATGGAGGATTTCATCTCCGAAGGGATCTGACCAAATGCGTTGTGAAGCCTAAAATTATGTACACCTGCTTTATTTACAGAAGAATCCTCTTCGGAAATATTGGCTACAACGGAAGCTTTTCCTTCCATGAATTGTTTCAGGTGCATCTGTTGTTTAGGGACAACAACCATGTCTAAGAGGGTTTCATATGCCTTAATGTTGGCCAATTAATTTAGGATATTGTATTTGGAAGAGGGGGGAGAGGGAGTGATTCCTTGACTCTCAGGAATTTTAGGAACCTGGGGTCCTAAAATTCTAGGTTCCCTAATTTTCATGGAGATGGTTTCAACCACCTTCAGTTGTAACTCCTCTTCTTCCTGTTTTTCTTTGTTGCCTCCAACACTCAAGGAAAACGAACTCTCGAGAGGAGTCAAGCCTTCAGGAATTTTATTATTTTCTACAGATATAATCTCCTCAGGCTTCAGAGGTTCATTTTGAATGACAACACAACTGCTTTCATTGTTAGGGATGGCCTTCTAGAATTCTTCATTTTCAGAAATGTATGAATGATGTAGAGATTGGAAAGCACAATCAGGCCAGTGAGGCAAGAGTTGCTGAGTAGGAGAGGCTGCGAAGACAACTAATCAATCAGATATATAATTCAACTCCTTCCTAACATGAATGATGTTAAAATATAGGAGATTCGAGACAAGTGCCCAAACAGTTTGGGAATATTGTTCCATCAGCTTGTTTCTAGGAGAGCATGTCTTACGTATCAGGTTCACAACAAGCTCATAATTTTCGAAAACTGAAAGGTGACCACAACCAAGATTAAGGGCATTCTCAATGCCTAACAACAAATCTTTGAATTCAACAACATTTTTTGAGCAATCAAACTCCAACCTGTATGATAGATTATGAATCTTTCGTGCAAGGGAAACCAAGATAATACCAGCCCCATTACCCTCATTTGAGTGTGAACCATCAAAGTGCATATGCCACAATTCATCCTCTAAATCAATTCTTTCTAGAGGAATATTATCCTCTTCAACGAATATGGAATACACTCCTAGGTCTTCTTCGATATAGTTTACACTATATTGCGGAACACTCTCTATGTAGGGTGAAATTATTCTCTCTCTAAGGACAATGATATTCTTTCCATTCTGAGGAATGGATAAATGTGTCATGTCGAGCGAGATGTATTCACATGTTAGGGCTTGCCAATCTCTCCACAAGATAATTGAATAATTGCTTATAGGCATATCAATCACCCGAATGTTGAGGGTTGTCCTTATCTTAGGATGAGCGCATAAAACCAAGGTTACATCCTTAATCTCTCCTATGGTTGTTTGTTGTAGACTATTATAGGAGAGCATGCTTCTGGAATTTTCGTTTGTACAAGACAATCCTAGTTCTTCCATAATAATCTTTGACATCACACTTGGGCCCGAACTGCCATCAATGAGGCAACAATGGGCAATTTTATCCATGATCTTTACAGAAATATAAAAGGGTTTTTTTATTTATTGGGTATCTAAAATTATGTACACCTACTTTATTTATAGAAGAATCCTCTTCGTCTACCTCTTCAAAAAGATTGGCTACAACAGAAGCTTTTCCTTCCATGAATTGTTTAAGATGAATATGTTGTTCAGGGATGACAACCATGTCTAAGAGGGTTGCATATGCCTTAATGTTGGCCAATTGATTTAGGATATTGTATTTGGAAGAGGGGGGAGAGGGAGTGATTCCTTGACTCTTAGGAATTTTAGGAACCTGGGGTGCAGCAGCGGTTGAGGATGAACTCAGGCTAGAAGAACTACGAGGAGGGTCAAATTTGCCTTTTGGGGCATCGAATTTGTTTCTAGTGTTGATGACCATGACATCTTCTGTCTCAAAAAAATCTGGGACAACGATAGTAGCTTTTGGTCTTTTACCAAAGATCTTGTCTCTGACACTCTTCCTTACCTCACATGTGTTTTCTTCGTGGTGCTCCTCGCAAAAGTTACAACAACTCCGAGGCAGGATAGCTTTGGGCTGAAAATTATTTTCAACCAGACTTCTAAAAGGAGGGGGAGAAGAGGATGAAGCTCCAGGGGTGAGAGGGATGAAAATACCTTTCAGCTCAAAAGCTATCATAAGATTGTTCATATCTTGTACCAACTGTAAGAGAGTGGACATATCCGTCTGTCTAACTGATTCTCCCTGGGGTAGACCAGTTCGTTCAAGATGTTCCTCATACTCTGAGCAAGTGTGCAGAGTGGAACAAAGATTATCAATGGCCTTTTCTTCAAGTCCGTGACGGTAAGGAGAAGGCAATGCATTCTAGTAATGAATGAAGGTGGCTTGGTTATGAGGGCAGATAAGTTTGGGGACTTGATTATACAATTTGGTGAAACACAAGTTGAAGGACCTGATGGTCTCACCATCTTTGTAAGTGACGTTGTTGTACTCCCTTAACTTCTCAGCAGGACTTTTGGATTGCCCATAAGTGGATCGGAAGCAATAAATCAACTCCTCCCAAGTAGACAAGATCTTAGGAGGAAGGTCAAAGAAATCAGCCATAGCCTTTCCTTCCAAGGAATTGACAAACAAGCGCATGTAAGTGTCATTGTCGTTAGCCCCTATGCTATGACAAGCATTATAAAATGCCACTAGGTGTTCATTGGTACTGACAGTGTTATTTCCTAAAAACTTAGGCAAATGCTCTTTAAACTTCGGATGCGGGCGAGTAGCAAGTGCTAGGTTAATAGGAGAGGACACATGCCATGGTGTGGTCGTGGCATCTTCTTCGAACTGAAAAGGGCCATATTTTTTAATGAATTTGGTGGGGTTTGTTGTAGATTGGATAGGGATATGGTGGTTGTACAAGCTACGAATCACTGATGACAATGAAGATTGGGAAGATGGAGCACTTCTAGTGCCACCCGAGCCACCACTAGATGCCATCTTGTGGATGATAGATGAGGGAAAGAAAGACAAGTTGGATGAATCAGATAAAGTTCTCCTTAGAGAACTTTGTTGGGTAGATAACATAATGTTTCTCTTTCCTATTTCAACAATAGGATTGATTTAAGGTGACAAGCCTCTTCTTCTTCTAGAAGCACGAGGATCTAAGGACATGAAAGAAAGGCCAAAACTGAAGAAACAAAAGGTTATTGTTGATTTCTGGGCTGCCTACGTCTAGCTTCCAATGGTTCTTGAACACTAATATCTCTTTCAATTGTTGCCCAAGAATGGTTAAGCTCAGTACGGGTCCTAGCTCTGTCTAAAATAGTATGAAACAGGTTCAAAGCAAAGTTGGTCTGGTCTTGGAGACTGGGCTCAAGATTGGGCTGCCTTGCAACATGAACAATCATTAATAACAAAACAATCCAAGAATCAAAAACAGAAAAAGAAGGATGTATCAATGAAAAATCAAGTATAAAAATTAACCGGAGAGATATCGAAGATCTCCCCAGTATGGTCGCCAAAATAAATGTCGAGGAAAAGATATGAATTGATCATACTCAAGCATTTTTAGACTTTACTTGGCTAAAGTAAAGTAGATGGGAATATCACCCTATGTTTATAGCCAACAAAAAAATATGTATCCTAACTCACAAGTATTAATTACAAGTGCTTAGGCTAGTCTTTTATCAACAAAAAGCTTGCTGGAAATTCATTTTTTATATCTTTTTATGAAAGTATCAGTTGCTAAAATAAATGTAAGAACAAAAGTAAAGACACCAAGATCATAATCAAGATAGATGAGTTATAAATCAATCGTTTATTCCATTCCAATTCACCAAAGAGTCATCGTCTTTACAAAACTTCACAGAGACATCTTGGACCAAAGTCAAACTTAGAAATCCCCGATGGAACATAAAAAAGGACCTTTCATAGAAAACCAAAACCGAACTCTAAAAGATGGATCAGCGTGCCACATATTTCTTCCCACTCGACTCTGCACAATAGCCTTTATCAGTCATGAAAGTTAATTCACAAACAGACAAGTCTACACAGACTATCAAAGATAGATCAACACCTCTGAAGAACAAGTGTCTGAATGATTTGATTCAGTCCTGAATATTGTTGTCTAGAATAAGACCCTGCTATCACAAAAGAGAATTAGGCTATGATGAATATATGAATGAATGAAAATTGAACTATCTCAACATAAAATCAAAGAGAAAACCTTAGCATGCTTTGTGCTTCTATCCTCTTCCTATTCCTCCCTTTACTCTTTCCTTTAACAAGTTAGAATTGGTTGAAGTAGTTAAACCAACTCAATAGTTAAGTTAATTAAAGACTCAACTAACTTTAGTTAGGGGGACAAGTAATAATTATAATAAGGGTCATAAATAAATAATAACTAGTAGGTGGGACCCCTTGTGACTCCCCTTAGTTCATAACAATCATAACATAATCCATTACTTAAGCAAACAAACCTTCTTGTGCCTCCCATCAACATATTTACTTTTGGCAATTTTAGCTCATGAAAATTGAAGTTAATTAAAAAATAATACTCATATATCTAAAATAAAACATGTTGTCCAAAAATCACTGAAGTCCACTGTCATAAAACAATAAAAACCATAAAACTCAAAAGCCATATTTTCCAGTTTTTTATGCAACCCTTCCTTAGTTGTTGTTGTCACCTCTTGACTTTCCTGGATTTTCCTTAGGTTGGGCACAACCTTTGGGCTTTATCTCACTGATCACATGGGAACAATCATCCCTCAAATGCATCTGTGAAGACACAAACTTGTCAGAGTCATCGGAGGGTGAGGAAGGGGCGACAATAGCTTTTCCTTTATTAAATGCATGGTGGGCTTCAGTCTTCAATCTCTTGCTGGCATGGGAGGATTGCACTAGAGAATGGTTAGGGGCAGTTTGGACAATGGGGTTCAAAGGTGGAGGAGTAGGCAAAGTCAAGTTGGGCTAGCCATGGTGTTGGGAGACTGTTGGGTGAACAATCTCCTACCACCCATCGTTTTCGGGGACTTCAGGCTGTAAAGAGAGATGAGGAGGCACATGGATGTCCGAGGCTTGTGGGGCTTGGAAAGGAGGCCTTTCAGGCCTTGGTTGGACTATTCCCTGCCTAATCCAATTAAATAATCCAACATGAAACAACTAGCAAAGTTCTTCTGAATCAACATCAAAATGTATAGAAAACTTGGGCCTTCTTGGACCTCCATTCCAGTTACCTCTACCTCTGTTTTATCGACTGAAAAAAACTCATCCTGCATGTGTAATCGATTAGAAAATAGTCTTTTAAATAGCCATGCATGACAACTCTTAAAAATACGAAATAGATTTGACTCATAATGTATCAAGCTCATGCAATCTAATCCATACAAATTGTTCTAATGTTAATCAATGAGCAGGGGGGTGAGAAAAAATGTTCAGGGATACATGAGGGGTTTGTAATTAGCGAAAATGTGATAAAATGAAAGGGGAGAGATATGGTCACTGCTCAATGATAACAACAATCAACTATAAGCAAACCAATAAACCTCACTGCAATCCACACAAAATTCTGCCACTTTTATCCAATCTAACACAAAATTTCCCTTAGTTGTGATCAATATCAGAACATGGGGTGAACAAAATGAATATGGGATATGTGAGGGGGTTGTAATTAGCAGAAAATGAGATAATGAGGGGGGGAAAACATTTACTATTCATGAGATTAATCAAGAAATCCATAACATATTTTGAGTAAGAAAAATATGCATCAACCAACAATCATATGACTGAGTAAAATTCCTGTGTATTTGCCTAATTCCACTGTCCATTAATATCCAATACAATTACATTACAACATAAGTGTTTCACACATTGGTATAGGTTTTCTTCCTTTTATTTGTACACTCTGCATTTTATGACAGTCAATAATTACACTCATTCCCGATCTGAAATCATTAACCTCCGCCACTGCCATACATTTCTTCAATCTACATTAAAAATTTGTGCTTCCATAATAATAACAGAGACACTATTGCTGTAATTGAATCAATCAAGATCTGTACTCATATTCGTTCCCACATATATATGCAGTGAGAAAAAAAAAATCAAACTTTGCATGCCACGCTTGAAAAGGCAATTGACTATACAACTGGCAGTCATCATTTACACACAGGCTACGCAGAAGTAAAATTTCAAAGCCATTTAAGCATGCCACTGTAAAAACAAGTATCTCAATGCGACTTAAAACTGAGTTAAACATCCCACACAACTGTCATCAACAATGATCAATTTGCAAAAAAACAAATGCACTTAGAATTGAGGGGGTATCACTCGGCATAAAAACAAGCTATCCATAGTATACGCGGTGCACAACTGAGAGAATTCCACAGTGTAATAATTCCCATAACCACATAACAATATATAACCATGATATAACTCAAAAACCTCATTCGGGGCTATTTATTAAGTCTCTTGTGAGTGACCAGGCCACACACATTCAAGTGTATTCTACCAACGACAAAAGATGCAGTAGAAATATCCAATCCAATCTTCTAATTCTCAAAACAACATCTACAGGACGCGATATGTGTGAACAACACCAAACCCCTGTGACCAATGCCAACCATTATCCAAACATCACAAGCACCACTCTAATGACTATATAATAACCAACAATTCGACACTGTGCTAAGGGAAAACAATCGACCAAACAAGTGTGATAGCGGTGTATACCGACGAACCAAAACCAAAACGACAGAGGCCCTTCCATAACAAAACTGATTCTTCGAAAACATGCTGGTGACTATGAACCTTTAGAAGTGAAATTGGCAATGCTGGGCTCACACCATTATCACAGAGGTATTAGCAAAAATCCATACCAACACGACTGCTATACGAATAACGGGTGAGCCCACATTCGAAGTAATAGGCCACAATAATCTTAACATGCCGATCCGGATTATTTTCGGCGCGAAATGAGAGCGGAGATATAATAAAGAATTTCACAGAGATATCGCGTATATCCAGTAATATAACAGAAATATATCAGAGATGCAACCATAAACATAGAGATACAGTAATACACAATTTCTATTAATGAAATAAATGTACAGAGACTGTAAAAATACAGAGTGAAAGACTCGCTAGAATGGTGGCAACTTATCTCTGAGAAGAGATGTGACGGCTACTCGCATTCACAAGAAGATGATTACAATGAGGCTCTGGAGGCCTTTTTACAATAATCGGGAATGCCAAAAGTCCTAGACATCCAAAAACCGAACCCTAGGAAATGAAGCGCCAAAAGTCATGTGGGCCCCGTTTGGGTAAGTTGGTGCATCAACTTCCCGGGGTCGTAACTTTTGCATACGATCTCCGTTTTAGGCGTGTGATAGCTCATTGGAAAGGTATCATCGAGGAGATTCATTTTGGGGGCTCAATCATGCCTTCGACGATCATTGAGAACCTTGATCTCGAAAAAAAAACTTCATTTAGGCCCTCAAAATGGCCCCGGAAGTGAAAACCTGCTAAAAATAGTAAATTGCCAAATGGCCAGAAAGCTGTTTTGAGCCATTCAGAAAAGGTGGGGGCCCTCGATATCCACCTGGATCAATCCTCCCTCCTTAGGAAGCAATGGTCTCCATTGCATTGAGTTCCCTGGGGAGAGGGAAAAGCATTTGTTGAATCTGCATCTTGGTGAGCTGCTTGTCTTGTTGGAGAAGTCACATTGCTTAGTTTGTGGAAATCTGTCACGAACCTGTGGCTGGAAGGTTTGGACCTTTTTAACCAGTCTGGCTATTTTAGATGATTGTGTGCAAAAGGAATCTTCACTCTTTGCTGCAACCTTGTCGACCTGCTTCTGTTGGATAGAAGGTGCTTTGGCCGATGCTGTGGTGGTTGTAGTATCCTTCTGTTCACCCTTTGAACAGATTGTGGAGAAGATGAATTTTCTAGTATGAGATACTACCTTGCAACACTGTTTAGGTGGGGCAGTAGTTGGAACTACCTCTGGTATCGTGTAGAGATGACCCCCCAGAGTAATAATGACACTACGGGGTCGAGACTCATAGATAGCATGGTGTTTCCAAATATATGGCTGGCCCAAGAGAACATCACAGACATCCAGTGGGGAAACATCACATAATACCTCATCCTTGAAGGGTTGGATGCCATATGATAATCGACACTGTTGGCTGACATGAAGATCTCGTCCTTGGCGAAGCCACCCAATGCTGTATGGTTGCGGGTGTGGTGTTGT